>JAKTSN010000006.1:600000-890662 GCA_030580235.1 Suhomyces sp. yHMH580 | reverse complement strand
AAGTGAGGAAAAAGGGAGTATATATAGAAAATGGGAGGGTGGTATACAGAAAAGGAGGATGAAGAGAGTAGGGAAGAATATATACAAGGGGATACAGGAAAGGAGTGTGGAGTAGTGTGGAGTGGTAGGGTAAGAGGGAGTGGTAGGGTAAGAGGGAGTATATGGGAGTGAAGTGTGGAGTGGTATGAGTGGTATGGTGTAGTATGGAGTGGTATGAGTGGTATGAGTGGTAGGGGGCTGTCGGCGGGGTGTAGGGGGGTTTGCGACGGTAGCGACGGTACCGGTGGAAAAATTGCTGAGGATAAAAAAAAATTTAAGCCCGATGCGGGGGTCGAACCCGCAACCTTTTGATATCCTATCTAAGAGTCAAACGCTCTACCGATTGAGCTAACCAGGCACCACTTGTTTGTAATTCTAGCTGGGGCTATCAAGTACCGGGTGTGATAAGATAATATCTTCACGTAGTATCATGATATCAAAATAGGTTATGATGTGCCAAAGTTCAATGATCACCTGTTAGATGGTATGATAGTAAAGTCCGTGAGCTTAAAGCTCACCAACACGATGGGGAAGCATTTGTAAACGTAAGCTAGATGTTTGAACGTTCACCTATAGTTTTTTTTGTAGAAATCGTGAAACATCAGCATTCATAAATTAGATATAGTCCGATGTTAATTTGATAGCTGTCTATGGGAGTTTTTAATTGAGCAAGCGAATATATAAAATATGAATTGATGGCTTAATATTTTGTTGCCAGCAAAGACAAAAATATAATTTATTTCGGGTCTCAAGCATTCCTGGTACCTCCAGTACCTTTGGCGTATGTGAAAGTTTCATCTAAAATTCAAGAATTATATTGTGTATCTAAAAAATGGATTTTGCTTATCCGTCAAATCGGCAAATTCGATGTTGTCAATATTGGCATATTCATGATCTCCCAAGTCGATTTCATTTTTTGCTTTGTTCTCGAAGTATAGGACGGCCGTAATTATTACCAAACAGAATTGTGTGAACACCATCAAGCATGTTTTAGCAGTGGTGTAAGTGGGGGCCTCGACGGATAGGAAAGTTCGGGGTCCAATAAGATTGCCGACGCAATTCCCAATTAATATAAACGCATTCACCGTTGTCTTCTTTGTAAGTCCGGCCACATTGCTGGAAATGCTGGCCAAGATAGCTATAAAACCCACTGGACCAAGACCAATAATACAAAATCCTGTTAGCTCGACCTTTGCATTTTGGAAAAAAGCCAACATCTCTTGTCCAACTATCTGGAAAACACCTGCTAAAATGGCCCAGAACATTCTGGACGGAACATAGAAAGTGAAATATGCAAAAAGGGAACACCCTACAATTTCAACAGCACCTTGGGGCATTTGCATGAGCAAGGTTTGCTTGGTCGAATAACCTAAATCTTGAGACAATAATATACTTGCAAAATTTGTAAGACCACCGTTGGGGATATTACCGAATAAAGCGTAGAAGAAGTACAACCAAGTTTTGACGTCAAGAAAGGCTTCTTTAAACTGGTCACGCTTGAAATGTTTGTTTCCAAAGCCTTGCTGATTTTCCCTAATACGACTTACTGCCAATAATTTGTCCTCGTCAGTTAAAACCCATGCTTTCGCTGGAGTATCAGGTAAATGTAAAAGAATAACAATCCCGAGAGCAATGGTTGAACAGCCGGTAACGATAAATATAACTTTCCAGGCAGCCAAGCTGTAGCTTTGCCGATCATCAAACACATTATAGGCAATGACTCCACTGCCAATAATGGTACCAATTCCATTTGAAGAGAACCACAAGGCTGTTCTCAAAAAGATTTCATTCTTTCTGTAATACTGTCCTGTTATTATTACAAATACAGGAGTTATACTCAGTTCCAACATTCCTAAGATGGTTCTCAAAGCCACGAAGCCGGCATATTGTGGAACAGAATGGAGACATAACGCCAACCCCCAAAGTATAACAAAAACCCCCACAGCTTTTGCGCCTGGGAACTTCTGGAGGATTCTCACGGCAGGATACTCAAAAAAGAGGTAACCAAGATAAAACGCAGAGCCTGTCCACGAGTACATATCACCTTCCATATGTGTGGTCTGAGACCAAGAATAGATGCGTACGAGTTGGAAATCTTATCCATGAACTGAAAGCAGTACAAAGTGCACATGACAGGTAGCAAGAAGAGATCAATTTTGAGTAATAACTTATCTCTCTGCTTATCGGCATGCAAATCGACATTCCGTGTTGAAGCAAATACCCCAAAGCTTCATCTGCATTGGAAACGACATTAGGATTCGAGATGACCGATTTCTGATCTATTTCTACTGTTTCCTTGATATGGTTCTTTTCCGGAAGCAGCGTCTTGATGGGGTAAAGAAATTCCGATAGAGAGTAGATACATGCTAATTAAGTATTAACGCTAGACTCCACACTGAGTAATTTGCAATGGGATGTTGCGCGAAATTCAGATACAGAAGCTCGGTTCTTCGCCACAGTGGATATCAGTTGCGCGATTATAATTCGCTTAGAGCGATGCCCGCTATGGCTTAGATCATACTACAATTTACAGGCGAATCGTTAATCAATTAAAGTACAATAGAGATGGGATTACCCTGTTCAATTCAATTGAACATAGTTACCGGGGAACACCCCTGTCTGGCCGTTGTATCTGCCGGTCCACCAGCCATTGACGTCGGGGGTTTTCTCCACGATTTCAATCACCGCGCCGGCAGTAAATGTCAAGTCACCTTGGGCCTGGGCGGTATAGTCATATAATGCAGTACATGTTTGGGCACTTGGCACAGGCGTGGGAGGTGCAGGCTGGCCATACGCCGCAGGGGCAGGTTGACCATAAGCAGGAGCAGCACCGTAGGCGGGAGCAGCACCATACGCAGGGGTCGCACCATACCCAGGAGCTGCTTGCGCGGCTTGTGCTGGAGTTGCACCGTAAGTGGGAGTAGCAGGAGCCTGGTATCCAGGGCCCTGAGGGCTTTTGTAGTCGCTGTAAGCGGGTGTTGCAGGTGCGCCCGGAGCCTGGTATCCAGGGCCCTGGGGACTCTTGTAATCTCCGTATTGCTGGGGCACATATTGGCCAGTAGCGTACACAGGTAAACCCTCAGCCGTTCCAGGGGCACCAGTCGTGCCAGCACCGGCCGCACCAGCGCCCCCCATCATAGCGTGCCTTCTCTTGGTGGCTTCCAACTTACTCTTTGCATGGCCCACCTTAAAATGGGTGATGGTGATAGCATCGGTCTGTTCTTCAATATTGCCCTTTTTGTAGTTATAGGCCTCGACAATGTCGCTGGTCAAATCAAAGTACGGAATCTTCAACTCTTCCATTCGGTTGTACAAGGTGTAAAAGATGTTCAATTGCATGTAGTAGAAACTGACAAACAAAGGCTTGATGAAGTCAGATTGCATCTGAAACAAAATGGGCAACTCGCTCTTCAACATTTCGTTGTAGTAGTCGTACTCTTGCTGCGATACCTGAAGCTCGGCCTCCGCATTGTACATTTTTTCCTCGTCCTTGGGAGTTCTTTCTTTTTTCTCCTCATATTTCTTGTAAGTACGCTTGTGGCGATCCAAATCCACCTGCTTGTGATCTCGCTTGGTCGCCATTTTACGGATCGCCTGGATCACCTTCAACAACTCCTGTGCCGGCTTGACGATACGTGTCTCAATTAACTCGAGATCCGGCTTCAAAGTTTCCTTGAGTTCCTGCACAACTGCACGGTACTGTTCTGACGCCTTGATTCCTTCGGGATTGTCTTCGGGAACCGTCGAGTTTGGGTCCGACAACCGGCCACTAATGGGCTTGTAGATCTCTTCAATGGCCTTTGAAAAGTCAATTTGGTAGTCAAGCATGCCATTGACCGCAGAAAAGTATCTCTTGGACTCGTCGCTAAGTTTCTTAGTCTCCAACTCCAACTCCTTGAATCGTCTTTCGGCGTCCTGATATACCGCATCAACAGTAGCTTCCCCCATGTTCATTTTTTGACGGAAATTCTGTGGCGCCCGCACGATGGACTTTTTAATACCTTTGAACGACATCGATGCTGGTGATTGGGTAGATTACACTGGGTTTGGTAAGTTATGCTTATCGGTCCTCTGGCCTTCTTCAATTGAACTTCGCGCCAAAAGAAAGGTCGTGTACACACCGTCAGGATGGTCACTCAGCGGGCTGTTCGGGCAAGAAAGACTAAAGGGCCACTAAGGGCCCACTTACTATAGCCACCTTCCCAGCTCCATTTCTCTGTACTAGAACGTGCCGCGAGTGCCCATTTGCGACTCCGCACACCCGTCAACTGACCCCCACTTCTCTTGTTCCTTCCCCTTCTCCTCCCTCCGGTCTTAAGCAACTCTCCACACCTTCGCACGTGACCAGGGTTCACCACCAACTTATTTATCAGCTGAGCTATTGACTACACCAGCACACTGGAGAATATGACTGCTGTGGGTGCCGAAATTCCCAAATTAGAGGACTACGATGTGTTCGAGAGCTCTGGGTTTCTACCAGAATCGCTTCCGTTGGTAAGTTTGCCCCAGGAATACTACCAGCCATGGGAGCGTTTAGCAACCAACTTGCCATCGCTCATTTTGACCAAAAGAATCCGCAGGATGGTCGACAAATTGCCGCTTTTGTCCACTGACAAGTTGGAATCCACAGAACAGTACAGAAGAGCGTACCAGGTGCTTGGATTTCTTGCTCACGCCTACATTTGGGGCACCGATACGGCCACAGACAATTTGCCCAGCCAGATAGCCACACCCTGGATCGCAGTATCCGAGCACTTGCAGTTGCCTCCTATTGCCACTTATGCTGCGGTGTGTTTGTGGAATTTCAAGCAGATCATTCCTACGGCTCCCGGCGAAGATATATGGGATCTAGATAACTTGACCACCATCAACACATTTACTGGGTCTATTGACGAAAGCTGGTTTTATTTGGTGAGCGTTTATTTTGAGCACAAGGGTTCATTTTCGCTCAAAGCCGGTTTGGACGCCATGCGTCATGTTCGCGCGAAAAACATACCTAGCCTTATAATGACGCTTCAGAACTTGGCTGAATCAATAGACCACTTGGGCTCCGTTATGATGAGAATGGAAGAAATGTGCGATCCCCATGTCTTTTACTACAGAGTGCGTCCATATTTGGCCGGGTGGAAAAATATGGCCGATGCTGGTTTAGACAAAGGAGGCGTGGTATACGGCGAAGAAACGAGTCCGCGGTCTTATGCGGGAGGATCAAATGCTCAGAGCTCGTTGATCCAGTTCTTGGACGCTTTGCTCGGCGTCCAGCACTTTGCTACGGGCGAAAGACCCGTACCTCACAATAACGGGAATCACGATGAAAAGCCTGCCAATGGGTTCATGAGTGAAATGAGAAACTATATGCCAGGAAAGCACCGTGACTTTTTGGCTGAAATCGAGAAGGTGGCCAATATAAGAGAATTTGTGCTTGAAACCAACGACCCAGAACTAACCTTGAGCTACGATGCTTGTTTGGCAATGCTCAAGCTGTTCAGGGACAAACACATCCAAATAATTACTCGTTACATCATACTTCAAGCAAAAAAGTCGACCTCTGCAGGTTCCTCGACAACCTTGAGATCCGGCTTGGCCAAGCTGAAACGTAAGAATAACGACCAAAAAGGTACAGGAGGCACCTCATTATTGCCCTTTTTGAAACAATGTAGAGATGAAACCGGTGATCCTGCTGCTGGCTCGTGGGGTAAACGTATTCTCAGCGATGGGGTGATGAGGCTACAGTTTTCCAAACCCAGTAGAATCAACGAGGATTAACGTCCGTCTGTAAATATAGCAAATAAGTTTTTTATTATATACTTGAATAATAGATGATTGTACGATAAAATGACCAAGAATTTACGTATACAGTAACAATAAACAATCGATAAAGCCGTGACTAACGAATTCTTATCAAATTCCTGTTGACATAACTTAATAATGACCACCTTGCTCTACATCAGTATTCACGATCACAGTATAATATTAGCGTTTTTCTGGAAAAATGTAAGTTAATAAAAAGAGCCTTTGGACGTTGTGCTTTCAAGAATTGTCTAATGTCTACTGAGTTAGTCCGCTGTGAGAAAATTCCAGAGGGTACAGCCATAGTAGATAAATCCAAACAGAGTAAGGTGGTCGATAGAGTGAAGTAGTAAAGCGATTGGGCACAAGTGGGAATGTCTATGCGAGAGGGGTAGAGAGAGGCAAACTTAAGATGGAAATATGAAGATTTTACTGTATTTCCTAGCTCCCATTTAGTCTTGGTATACAATTACTATTACTCATTTGTTCAATTTTATTCTCAAATTTTGATGCTCGCTGCGTCATCTGAGAAATTTCAACATCTTTGAAAGTGAATGTTCCGGAGAACCAATAGCATCATCCGAAGAATGTCCAGTGAAGCCGTTAAGATCGAGGGAAACCCCGCTGATGCCGTCGCCAAAGGGGCCAAAGGTGCCAAGGGCAAAAAAGCGAAGAAAGCCGAACAGTTTTTGTTGAAAACACCCAAAGGTACCAAAGACTGGGCTGACCAAGATATGGTCATCAGGGAAGGTATCTTCGGCACGTTAACCAAATTATTCAAGAAACACGGCGGTGTGACCATCGACACTCCTGTGTTCGAGCTCAGGGAAATCTTGACCGGAAAATACGGTGAAGACTCCAAGTTGATCTATAACTTAGAAGATCAGGGAGGAGAGTTGACGTCCCTCAGATATGACTTGACTGTTCCATTTGCCCGTTACGTCGCTTGCAATAGCATTAGCGCCATCAAGAGATATCACATTGCCAAAGTGTACCGTCGTGATCAGCCGGCCATGACCAAAGGAAGAATGAGAGAGTTCTACCAGTGTGATTTCGACGTGGCTGGAAACTACGACACCATGGTTCCCGACTCCGAAGTGTTGAGCCTCTTGTGCGATGGTTTGACCGGGTTGGGAATTCATGATTTTAAGGTGAAAATCAACCACCGTAAGATTTTGGACGGTATTTTCCAAGCATGTGGAGTCAAGGACGAAGACGTCAGAAAAGTATCTTCTGCAGTAGACAAGTTGGACAAATCGCCATGGGAAGTTGTCAAAAAGGAAATGGTGGTTGAAAAGAACCAGCCCGAGGAAGTGGCAGACAAAATCGGTGAATACGTCAAGTTGAACGGCAGTGTACGTGAAATAGTCGAGAAATTAAGACAAAGCGAGGGATTGAACAATAACGAGTCTGCCCAGCAAGGATTGGCCGATATGGCTATCTTGGCCGACTACGTGGAAGCCTTTGGCATCGAGAAGCACCTCAGCTTCGATTTGTCATTGGCAAGAGGCTTGGACTACTACACTGGATTGATCTACGAGGCGGTCACCGCCGCATCAGCCCCACCATCTAATGCCAGCGATTTGAAGAAAAAGGCCGACAAGGATGCCGAAGATGCTTCTGAGTACGTGGGTGTCGGGTCCATTGCTGCCGGGGGTCGTTACGACAACTTGGTTGGTATGTTTTCCAACAACAAGTCCATTCCGTGCGTAGGTATTTCGTTTGGTGTGGAGAGATTGTTCTCCATCATCAAGGCCAGAATCGGCAAGCAGCTTGATTCCGTGAGTGCCACACAGACCCAGGTGTACGTGATGGCTGTGGGAGGAGGTGAAGGATGGAACGGGTTTTTGAAGGAACGTATGCAAGTGTCCAATCAGTTGTGGAAGGCCGGCATCAACACAGAATACCTCTACAAAGCCAAGGCCAATGTGCGTAAGCAATTCGATGCTGCCGAGAAGTCGGGAGCCCAGTTGGCCATCATCTTGGGCAAAGAGGAGTATCCCGAGGGCCAAGTCCGTATCAAGGTATTGGGCCAAGGTGACTCTAACGACGGTGAGTTGATACCTGCTGACCAACTTGTGGAGGTTGTGCAGCAAAAGTTGAATGAAATTGACGAAGACGGATTGGATAAGATCACCAGGCTCATAAGAGCTGTATAATCATCGAGCTATATAGTCGAATATAAATCTTATCGCGCTTGTTTCAAAGATGCTTCACCACACATTTCTACATGTGTAGCTGTACAATTATATCGTTTGTGGTTTCGCAACAAGCCGCATTTATTTTCGATAACGCTCGCCTGCGTGTTCGCAGGACCATTCGATACATGTGGTGGTCGCACTTTACGGGGCAGTCGCGGCTATGATCCGTTTGGCACATTTGTCGGTCCTTCAAACTTTTAGTTAGATCTTTTGTTGGACCTTTTGACCACTTGATCTATTACGTTTTACATTACATTTTCTTTTACATTATCTAATATCTTTTACCTTTCCTTTAGCGTATTTACAGTATGTACATCAATTGATATCTAATCTCTGTTTCACCTTGTGGCCGTGCTTTTCTTTACCTGTACGCTTGACCCTGTTCCATAAGGTGTTGATGTCATCAAAGCAGAACCACCAGATCACCCCACACCATGAATTTACTTGCGGCAAAGGATCATAGAACTCGTGCGCAATCTGTCTTAATTGTGGTAACTTGGACCATGCAATGTAGGGGAAATCGTGATGCTCGTTGTGATATCCCACATTCCATGTCAACCTATTCAATCCTCCATAATACGAGTAGGTCTCTTCAGGCACGTCTACCACATTGGGTTGGCCAGCCTCTGTGGTTATGTTTCTCGAAACATTATTTTCATTTAACACATAGTGCTCGGCGATAAAGTGCCCCGCGCATGGATGCAACAGCCCAGCCAAAAATGAGCTCATGATAAAATAAATTAGCGAGTTCCACCCCCAGTTGTGAGCCACAAAATAATCCACGCTTATCTGCACAAAGATGTTCAACAAGTGTATATAGGTAAATCTGATCTGCGTAATGAACATGGGACGCAATGCATAGAAAAAAATCTGGCAGCATGCAAAAAATACTTTGCCCAACACATTGGAGAGCAAGATTCCTTCCCACTTGCTGGGCAAATCAGTGTCCAAGTATTCGTCGCCTAAGAACTTGTGGTGCAACTGGTGGTATGGCTGGAACGATGCTGCATAAGGGATTCCGATGGGCAAGTTGACAAAAATGGAGAACAACTTGTTGTGGAACGGTCTGCGGAAGAAAAGGTTGTGGGACATCTCGTGGATGGCCAAGAAGCACGCCTGGTTGGCGGTGGCTCCGATTACATAAGCGAGCCCAACGAATTTGAGCGATGCTGGGTGGGTGTCACGGAGGAAGTAGGCGGTAGCAAACTGGAGGAGCACAACGAGCGCTGAGATCCACTTGGACTTTGGCTCATGGCCTGTGAGCTTGGTAATCTCGGGATGTTTGGCCAAAATGTGCTTCCGGCGCTTCACGTGGGGCTCTGAGTCTTTGGTCCAGTAGAACTGATTGAGCACCTCGATAGGCGCATCGGCCGCTGGTGTCACGAATGTGTAGGTCTTGTCAGATCCTCTGTGCTTGATAGAAGAGTCCATTACAGCAAGACAAATAATGAAAAGACACGATTAATATCAGGTGAGGTTGGAATCTGAAAAACTCATTGGAAACTTGCACGACGGGTGATCCGCTCCAAATGCAGGCACTGCGAGCTGAAAAAAGATTCATCACGTATGAAGCTGTCAACTAGAGAAATAAACCTATTAAATTACGGTGAGGTATAAACTCTGAAAGTATACACGTGTGTGGGTTATATTTTGATTATACCTCTATTATAAGGTTGATTCATTATAGTATATCGTATATGAATTGTTCAACCATAGTATCCGTCGGCGCGTGGATTATATCCGTACTGGGGATACTGTGTCATTGGCTGGCCATATTCCTGTGTAGGGTAGCCCGACTGTGACATGTAGTTGTAGGGAGTGCTTCCGGCCTCGAAACTGGGCCCTCCATAAGGCATGTATTGCGGGTAATATTGGTGCATTGGGACAGGCTGCTGCGAGTACATAGGCTGCACCGGTGGCTGCAAATTTTGAGGTAAACCTGGTGCTGGCGGATGCATTGGCTGATTGTTTGGCTGGTTATGAGGCTGAGGCATTTGTTGGCCGTTTGGCTGGCTTAATGCCGGGCCCGAGTAAGGGGTCCACGTCTGTGGTGGAACACCCACGTCTTTCGCATCGTCGTTGCTCATTTCGATCTTGAGTTGATTGGTATGTTTCATGATGGACGATTCGATTTCTTCAATCGAACTGAGTACCTTGACTGAAGACGAGTCTGGAGAGATCACGGAATTTTCCACTTCAACCTCTTGATTGCTGGGCAGCTTGCTTGGCTTGATTGGCGCCTCGGCAAAATCGGAATACAAAGCTCTTTTCTTTTCCTTCTTCTTCCATTTCTTGCCTGGAACGATTTTCGCTTGCGAATCGTCGATTTCTAAATTACTGTCTGGTTCAACGGTGCTTTTCACCTCGAAACGTCTGGTTTCCTCGTCGAAGTTGGCGTGTAACAACTTGTTGCCCACTCCCAATACTGCCTGGACTCTGCATCTGTTCTCGTAGTGCTCGATTTCTTGGTTCAAGAGTTCTTCGAAATCGCCCTCTCCTCTATCAGTTTGTTCCTTTATTCTCGATACCACAACATTATCCAAGAATTTGGGGATTTTGGTATCTTGATCAATGTATGATGTGTAATCTCCCACCAAAATATCGAAGTTGGAAGCTTTAAACAAATGATTATCGTTAAAATCTTTAAATTGGTACTTGATGAGTTGAAAGTCTCGGTACAAAACGTCCTCTTTGAAATAGTAACTTCTAAGAGGTCTTTCATTGGCATTTTTAAACCAGTTTTCATCCAAATATTGCGACCCCTCCACGTCGCTGGCTTCTAGTAGCCGATTCAATAAGCCCATAGTAGATGCTACAACAGATTTTTTGGATCTATATGTCCGTTGAATCATCTTGTTTTCATTGATCCAATTCAATATGAACCTTATTATCACCAACGACTGACGGCTTTTCAATACATTCAAATCCACTTCCATGAGTCCTCGAAGAATAGTCTCAACGTACCGGAAACTAAAATTAGCGAACTTATTCAATGTATCCTCCTTATCCAAATAGGCTCGTTGGCTCGGTGCGGGACCCAGTGTTTCAAGCAATTTGTAGAAACTGACCAATATCGTTAATTGCCTCAAAATATAATCGCCATCATCATCCAAATTGAGAATTTGACCTATGGAACTGGTCAAAGTCCTGAAAAGTTGTCCCTCCACCTTTGAAAAAGGGTGTTTTTTGCCTAGATTTGGGCCCTGCTTATACGCAGATGGCATGTAGAAGTACCCAACGAGACAAATAAACGTAAAATTTAATTTTTCAAGTTCCGTAAACTCGAATTTTCCAGGCTTTGTTTGTTCATCAAACACTCCTAAGAACCATTTTTTCTCCATTATACGGTTTAAGTTATTTAACCCTAATTGATAGTCTGGTATACGAGTGAATTGTGATCTCAAAAACCACAAGCAGGAACTGTACTTGTCGTCTATCAAATTGAAAATCATTCCCGTGTGATTATAAGGTTCATTCAATGCGGGAAGAATTAAGATACACAACTGATAATAATTGAGCGCATTCTCAAAAAATGGCCTGAGGTAAATTGTTTTTTCCTTTTCTGCCAAATTCTTATACCTGAAAAATTCCTTATTGGAAATGCATGGATTTAAGTAAGAAACTTCAATGAACGATCTGTGACGTGAAAGATCACCCATGGCTAATATGCATTTATGGATCAAGTAGAGTAAATTGGCCTGAACATTTGAATCGGATACAGAATGTGCCGCTGCGCTGATGGAAAATTTAAAGTGTTCAACAACCGATTTTGGTAGCACGGGGTTTTTGAATTGGGAGATGAAATAATTGAGTAATGTATGGTAAAATTGGTATATCTGCTTGGCAAACTTCAAGAAGCTCTCGCTGATCTTTCTGATCTCAACCGGTTTTACTCTAAATTGAGATTTATCGTTTTTGCGACCTTTGGAAACCAGATCATTTCTTCTTTTCCCGTTACCTTCCGCACTGTTTTTAAAACTTCTATTGATTTCTTGAAAGTGCACGCTATGCTCGTACTGGAAAAACTTGATCACAGGATAGTGGAAGTCTGTCCAAACAGTCTCGAGGTAATTGATGGTGTTGAATTCGCCAGTGATATTTTGGGTATCACTCGATTCGTAACCGCTGATTTTTTCAGGCTCAATCAGATTGAAGTATTTGTTGAAATCATTGATGATCCATGCTTCAAACTTGGACTGAACCACCGAATTGAATCCTAACAATAAGGATTGATCAATAAACTTTCTGTTTAAGAATTCATCGAGTTGCGTTTTGTAGGGTTGGGCTTCAGCAATCGGTGTTTTCCCCATAGCTTGGCTGATCTGTACTTATTACTTTCCGAAATTGGATACTTGATGAAATGGTGGAATGGTTTATCGAGATAGCTATAGCATTCTACCGATTGACATCAGTATGGAGCAAAAGGATTTGTTGTACGATCAGCGATGGAAATTTTTCGAACTAATTTTTTTTCACTCGCCAGATTCACTGCTTACGTCAGATTTGCAGTCGAATAACGGGGGCGAATCACCATGAGAAGGTTGCCACCAAGCGATGTATAAAAGCAGGGACAACATCAGTTCACTTCACACTCAACATAAACACGCCGCTTTATACTCAATATAGACCACAACAATTATTTCATAGTAAGTCGTCATGGAAGATCCTTCGTATCCTGTTAAAGTGTACGTTTATGATCTCTCGCAAGGAATGGCCGCGATGTACTCGCCCATGATACTTGGGACCCGGATCGAAGCCATCTATCACACATCGGTGGTGGTGTACAACAAAGAGCACTACATAGATCAGGGGATCAAGCAACTGGAGCCCGGCAAAACCAAGTACGGAGTTCCCATCGAAGTGATAGACATGGGAGCAACTTATATCGGCCCCGATATTTTCGACGAGTTCGTAGAAGAGCTCCTCAACCACCAAGATAATAAATACCATGCAAGCAAGTACGACATTTTCGACAACAACTGCAACCACTTCACCAATGTGTTGGTGGATTTCTTGGTGGGCAAGCCATTGGACGACAAAATCTTGTCGTTGCCACAGAAGGTGTTGAGCACCCCGAATGGACAGATGTTTCGGCAAATGCTTGGCAACGGCAGCCAGTTTGTCTAGTGCTTTCGCCTCCTTCTGTCGTGGGAGGCTAAGCAAGGGGCCTGCGCAGTCTCGTTTCAGGTTTTCACAGCCATTTGAAACTGTTTTGATACCCCGCGCGCTAATATGTGTAGTTTTTACAGCCAATGATGCCGCCGCGTATTTGCAGCCACTCCTACAGTGCATAATCTGAGGCATATACTGTCTTACTGCCACCTCCTGAACTATATAAATGCCCAATTGTCAAAGGCCATTAGTCTAACTTTTAGTTTCAGTTTAATTTGCAGTTTTTCCTTTAGCCACCTTTTTTTCTTCCGATGTCTGTAAGTAGATACGCCACGATCACAGCCTTGGGCATAGCCCGGTTCAAACATGCCTGCTAACAACTAGTCGTTACACGAAATCAACCTCTATAACCCTTCCAAACAAACTGCACTCAACGTTCTGACTCAGTTCTGGTCCAATGCTGCAAATTCTATCAGTCAAGCCCCCAACCAATTCTTGGAACCTGCCTTTAACACAAGCCAGCCAGTGGGAAAAGGCCAATTAAACGTCAATGCGCCCAGCTATATCCCCAATTATGCCAAAGAATCGTCAAGAATAGATGTGTTGGAGCAAGAACTCCGAACCCTAAAGGTGGAAATGATTTTAAAGGATCAGATCATCAAGAACTTGACGGATCAATTGACCATCGTAGATAAAACTCGCTCAAAGCATTTGCAGGATTTGTCATATCAGTTGGTAAACTCAATGGATCTGACATTATCTATTCCACAAAACCACTATCAATTGTTTAAAGATTTGTCCAATACATTGCAGCAGAAATCAAATGAGTTGGAAATTACCAAAGAAAGACTAGAGGCTTTACTTGTAGGCTTATCTATGAATCCCGGCAATTCTCACTCCAATAACACCTCATTCACCAAAGACGGGGTGTTTGATGAACAAGAATTGACCCAGAAAATTCTATGCAAGCTCAATTTGTTAAAGTCGGAAAATGAAAGCCTCTTGAAAATGGTAAGCTTCAGTAACAAGTCCAGTTTGCTTGTTGAAGTTGGAATTTTACGAAACGAAAATAAAGCGTTAAAGAGTAAATTGAGCAGCTGTCAAGGATCAGTGGCTTCTTGACACATACTCCGAATCTGAAATAAGGTTACGCTTTGTTTGCGGCCATCTATTTTTCAGCCTCATACATTTTTAAGTACTCAATCCGGAAGATGCAAATCGACCGAATTCAGCCGAAACATCTAGCTGCTCGGTTTCCACGGTATTTTTTGAATCATCACCGGTTTTTTTCTTAGCATATTATGCACCAGACATTACCCGGTGCAACCGACCATTTATCAATTATCTACAGAGTCGTGTTTTAATAACCATAAGTCCGAACAAACATTCGAGGCGTCGTCACTATTTCCCCAACCTGCAAGGGATGAGAAAAAAAAAACCTTGTATGACACGAAAATAAACCTTGCAGTTGCAACCGTGAGGAGGAGGCGTTCCGAGTTATTCAATAGCAAAGGCGCAGTATTGTGCTGCTATCCAATGTACATATGATCTAAAATTGAATCATCTCTCCATAGCAGCCCCCAGAGCGGGGGCAAAAGGAAAGGGTTTTGATTATCTGTGCATTCTCGATCAGAAGGCGGTTTTATTTTTTTTTTTTTTTTTTTACGTTGCGAGTAATTTAGGGGAAAATAGACTCGAAAAGCAATTTTCCCTTCTAACATGCCATATGAAATTGATCCGGATTCTGCGCTAGAGTTTATAAGGGTCAATTTCGCTGCTATATATAACTGGGTCTAGAGCAATTTTCGGTGATCAACCTTATACATATATAAGTCTTGGATAGAATCATATTTAGCATCACTTCTTCATTCTACTGTGATGCTCTAGATTGGGCCAAACACTAACCAAATATGACTACCAAATATGTTTTCACAAAGGAGCAGATCTTGCAATCAAGTGATCCGAGATCTCCGTTTTACGTCAATTTGCCTCCACCTGATGCAAAACCAATTGACAACTTGGTCAACTTTTTCAAGTACTGGAAGTACTTCATCAAATCCTTGATCTATTACTTCAAAGAGATCGCATTGGTCAAAGAATTTGAAGCCAACCTCAGTTATCAATTAATCAACTCCATCCAGTTCCCAGGTTTTAAAGATTTGCCTGTGAAAGTAATGGAAGAAATTATTGCTCACAGCCATACCTCCCCGACAAGTCCTCAGTCTACCACACCTACGAAAGAACACCAACGAACCCTCTCGAACGCGTCTGTGAACAACCTTACTACAACTCCTACAACCTCGTCGTCAAGCAGCCACAGTACTGTGGATGCCAAGAGACCTGGTCTTTTCAAAACAAAGTCCAACAACTCCACTTTTTTGAAGAATATCAACCCCCTTACCAATCCCCACCTCAATTATCACAATCTCACTCATATCTCTACTGCAAATTCGGGCCACACTAATAACCAGAGTCAGGTCCCCAATCACAAAAAGAGCGTTTCTGCTAGCTCAGGTGGCGGCAAGTCAAGCGGCAATGGCGTTCTTCCTCCGCCAAATGTAAACCTCAATGATGTCAAAATACCTCCCAACTATTTTCCTGACAGCTCATTATTCAGGAACCTACCTCCAGTATTATTGACTCAACACCATTCTTCTTACAATACTAATAACAAGCTTTACAAGGATTTGAACCATAAATTAATTCCCCGGTTGGAAACATTGTTGAAGAACTTGTCCTCCAAAATCAGAGAAATTAAAACTTCTCTTAAAAATGAATCATTTTCGAATTTTGAGGTCTTGAAGGAGATCAGTAAAACCGGGAAGTGCTTGAGTTCTTACATGTCATCGATTGAGAGATATAGTAACTCTGTTCCAGTTCTCAAACGTAAGCACTTGTCTGAACAAGATAGAGAGGAGGTAGACGATGATAGCGGTGTATTGGATGATCCATTTTTGGTCAAGTTGCAGGTCGATTACCAGGTCAAGCACCAGCTCATCCATGAGAACTTTATGTTCGCATCATACGTGAACCTTCAAAATATTTCCAAAGAACTTTTCAATTACGTCGTCAAGGAATTAGACATTGTTGTAGACAAATTTGGGAAGCTTCAATTGAACCAAGAGCTATACTTGTCCATCAAGGAGAAATTGGGTGCCTCTGCCAATGCAGATTGGGAATACTTTATTTCAATGAACAGTAGCTTTTTGAATATTTACAGAGATACTGAAGTTCAACCCAAGAGGGAAACTAGAACATTCTCTAAGTTGGTTCTACCATACGCAGACTCAATCCACAACAAGTGTATTAGGTTCGGTATGATCTACAAAAAGTCAAAATTATTGAAAAACTATAACAGGTGCTACTTTGTGTTGACGTGTAACTATCTTCATGAGTTTCGAATTGAAGGTGGAAAAGATGGATCCAACGAGAAGGAGACCAAGAATTCGGGAAATACGCCGCCTAAAAAGAAGAACTCAAAAGATAAAATTGGAGGGTTTATTGGTCATGACGATGTTCCCATCAAGTCATATAATCTCAACAATTGTATTCTCAAAATGAAGGACGAGAAAGGGTTGAAGTTTCGACTTATCAAGAAGACAAATCTAACCGAAAAGTTTACATTCAAATGTTTGACTACCGAGGAGTTTGATAGTTTGATTGGAGATCTAGAAGAGTTGACTAGATTTGGATCAAGACATTTGGAAAGATTTAATTTGGTTCAATCTAAGATCGATTCAATGGAAAAGAAGAAGGCTGAAATCAAATCGAAGAATACAAGTGCTGATAATATTGCTTCTCTGGCAACAAGTCCTAGTGCACCTTCTCATTCATCTAATAAATTATTTGATAAATTTACTTTGAACTTATCTGATATCAACAGCAATGGTCAAAGTTTGAGTGGGATTTTCACTCCTACGATCAAGACTCCACTTAATCAATCACCAAATGAAAATCCATTCGAAGAGACATTCTTGACAGATTTCTCGGTGAGTGGCCAGTTATCACCTCGCAGTACAGCACACGCCTCGCCAACTTCACCTGATCCAAACCAAGCTAATACTTCTAGAGATGGGGGAGCATCGCCAGAGCAGGAACATCAACAACAACACAAATTGTATTTGAAGATGCAACAAGAGTTGATAAATCAGCAAAAGAACATGATGAGTCTACAGGGTAACGAAAATGTCAAGGAAAAGGCTGCCAATCCCACAGGATTGATGATTATAGACCCAGGCACCCACGTTGGGGCTGGAGAACACAGCAATGGAAGTGGTAGCACGCTTTCAAGGCCCGAGTCCAGTGATTCTGTGAGTTCATTTATGATCACGCCCATTCAAAATCCACAAGTAGGTATCCAGTCGGTATTGGATAGTAGCCAGATTTTGAACCCGGGACAAGGAGTGATATTCGAGCTCAATGACAATAGCAGTGCCACACAGCTCGACATCATCGCCAAAGAAAAGCTCAGCAACCATAGCGAGCAGAATAGTATAGAAAATAGCCAAAACAACAGCCACAACATACCCAAGGTTGTTGTTTCGGATAATTAATATAGATTAGTTTATTGTTTTAGCCAGACGTCACTTTTTAATTTCTACGTGCCCCTTCAAGGCGCAAAAATATATATGTATTGATCGAATTGTTAAAGCGCAAATAAGAGGCTTTGAGTCTGAATTTTCAGGCGTAGACATCGCATGAGGCTGAAGCAAAAGATCAATTGAGCATCTTGCGCTATAGCTTGGTTGCAGCAACAATGTCAAATGAGCATTTAGTATGGTTTATAAAATTTCCTGAACGATAAAGGTCAGTGACGCAGGGCGCAGAAGCTATTGGGGAATTGAGGCATTGAGCTTTTGAGCCTCCAAATTTAGACTTGAGCGGGGCGCCCCAATTAGCGACAGGCACGCCGCGAGTCTGGACTAGTTGCAAAACAGCAGCAATACAGCTGCCGGACCACTTAATCACCAACGATAATGAAGTTGTAGACGTTGCTATGGATCTGCCAAGCATTCCAGTATCGCATTGTCGATAATATCCGTGCTTGCTGGCAGCAACACACTGGTCACCAAAAATAGTATAGCGAGCCTGCACCGTGACCGTGCGCCGCACCGTGACTCGAGCGCGTCCCACGCCGATCGCAGCAAATGACTAAATGATGGACCAGTCAATGAGTATAGCACCAGGACATTACTCGACGTATATTCGCCAAAAACTGATTTGAATACAGCAGTAGCTTTCTAGAACCTTGGACTAACACTCATCAATTCCATTTTCCCGAATATTTTGCTTAGTCTTTGCTGATCCTTGCTAATTTTTGCCAAACTAGCCGCCACCTCCAGCTCACTATGTCATCCACTGGATTTAAAAAGAACGAATCGGCCATAGCATCCGACTCAGAAATGGACGAGACCCACGAGATCACCTCCCATCCACCCATGAGACGCTCATCATCTTTATTCTCCTTGTCATCCAAGGATGAGCTTCCAAAGCCCGATCCCAAGGAATATGTAGCGTTTATCGAAGACAAAAGACACTTTAGTTTGTTGAGAAACTTGCACATGGCCGATTTCATCACGTTGCTCAACGGATTCTCGGGTTTTTACTCCATCATTTCGTGTCTTCGCTTCACTTTGACCGGCAAAACACACTACGTGCAAAGAGCGCACTTTTTCATTTGTTTGGGATTATTCTTTGACTTTTTCGACGGCAGAGTGGCCAGATTGAGAAACAAATCGTCGTTGATGGGCCAGGAATTGGACTCGTTGGCCGATTTGATCTCATTTGGTGTGAGTCCTGCCACCATTGCTTTCGCCATTGGATTCCAAACTACCGTCGATGTGTTGATCTTGACCTTCTGGGTTTTATGTGGATTGACCAGATTAGCCAGATTTAACATCTCGGCTGCGAACATTCCAAAGGACAAGACCGGTAAATCGCAATATTTTGAAGGATTGCCAATTCCTTCCAACTTGTTCTGGGTAGCATTTATGGCCACCTTGGTGTTCAAAGACAAGATCTTGGACCAATTGCCCGGTGGGGTTGTGTTCAAGGACTCGGTGTTGGAGTTCCATGTAATTGCAATCGGGTTTTTCTTACAGGGATGCGCGGAGATCTCCAAAAGCTTGAGAATCCCCAAACCTTAGGTTACAATAGTTTGAATCAATCGTGGTATTCGTCAAAATTCGGCCTCGAAAACGACATTATGCGCACGTCACGGAAATGCACCAGCCTGAATACTCCTTTTTGTAACAGGCGGTATGTTTCAGGGTCAAAATTGCGAGGATCCAAGAGCCCCAAGTCGTGTCTATCTAATTGTAGTTTATGAGTTCGATTGGCGATGTCAGTCATTCGGCAAATTTCCCAGAAGTTGTCATGAACTGGTTTCAACCTGAGTAAGTATGCGATATAAAATTTTAGTTTTGGTCCCGATCTGTGGGGATCTTGATTTATTCCAATGCGATTACATTCGTTGTGAAACACCGCAAGCATGTAGAGCAATTCTGGTTTACTGGCGATTTTGTCCATTAGCTGGGCTATTCTGTCATCTTTGGACGGTGCTGTATCTAATATAGCCTGTTGTTCATCGACTTTCTTGACGTAGGCCAATGCCTTGAGCAAGAACTGGTTTCTGGCCGAGCTCGTTAAGGCCCGTGCGGGCCAGTAGTGAGGTACGAACTCGGTATATCTGGCCACACAAGGCGCCCGTCCTTGTTTTGACACTATCAGCATGTTCATACGGGCTCTTATAGTACATCTGGACACTAACATCATCAAATATCGCCGCCTATTACCTTTTACACTAGTACACTCTTTGGCTTCTGGCTCTGTATATTGCACGCAATTTTTTCATTTTTCAGTGACGGAAAAAATCGCTCCAACCATCTTCAACTATACTAAGATGAATCCAGGCAGACTAGTGGTTCAAAGTGCTAAAAACAGCATCAGAAGCGCTCTCAAGGGTCCAGCGGTGCCTTCTACCCGTTTGGTACAACTCTATAGCGGAAATTATGCCACCTCCCGCGCCAGATACTCGACCAAACCTGAGGACGGCAACAAGGTGAAAAACGACGAAACCAAGGCCAATTCGATTCTTACCGACGACCTTTTGGCCAAAGCAGGGTTCGAGGATGCAGGCGAAGGTGCCAAGACCGCCAAAGACCAAGAAAATAGCGACCAAACCGACCAAACTGGCGACCAAACCGGCGAGTCCACTCGTGCTCGCAGAAAGAAAAGAGCGCAAACTTCTAAGGATATTCAGAGAGAAAAGTACGCCAACTGGTTTTACTTGGTATCTTTTGCTGGTGCCGGTGCCGGAGTGGCCTACATGAGTAGAAACTGGGACTCTGAAGAGGAACAGAAGCAGTTGGAGGCTCAGCTGGTGAGTAACGGTTGGGACCCTCAATCAATGTACGGACGTTTATCTGCGCGCTTGGCCTCACTTTTCACCTTTTTTTCCGAACCAGCATACGAAAACCTTTTGCCGCCACCTGCTCCTGAAGCGTATCGCCGTCCATTGACGTTGGTTTTGACTTTGGACGACCTTTTAACGCACGCCTCGTGGGACAGTACAAACGGATGGAGAACTGCCAAGAGACCTGGTGTGGACTACTTCTTGAGATACTTGTCGCAGTACTACGAGATCGTTATTTTTGGCTCTAATCATGAGATGTACTCTGAAGGAATTGTCAAAAAATTGGACCCTATGCAAGCTGCTATCCAGTACGCTTTGTACAGAGAAGCTTGTCGTTACAAGGACGGAAAGCTGATCAAAGACTTGTCGTTGTTAAACAGAGACTTGGCTAAAACTGTAATTGTAGAGGTCGACGAAGATGCCGTTTCGTTGCAGCCAGAAAACGCCGTTATGGCCAAAAAATGGGACGGAAAGGCCGACGACTACTTGGTTCTGCTTATTCCATTCTTGGAGTACTTGGCTACCCAACCAGGTGGGGACATTCGTCCTATTTTGAACTCGTTTAACGACCGTTACAACATTGTCAACGAATTCAAAACACGTGAGTTGAAGTTGAGAGAACAGTGGAAGAAGGATAACAGCAAGCCCAACGCCACCAACTTCTTGGCGCGCATGTTAGGAGCCCCTGCATTGGCCAAAGAACCCAAGATGCCTTTGGATGTGATCCGTGAACATGGTCAGTTCCAGTATGAACAGTACGAGAAGTTTGTTGAGGCCAATATTGCCAAGGCCTTGGAAGAAGAACAGAAAATGAAGGAGAAACTTGGTAAAACTTCGTTGACCAAGGTGTTGAGCGGAGGACCTACTCCAGAAGAGATTGCCCAGGTTCAAAAGGAGATCCAAAGCCAAGGTAAATAGATGTAAATAGCAGAATTGTATAACCTACAGTAATAAACTAAAAGTGATAAAATAAGGAGGTGTCTTCAGTTTCGGGTGCACACTTAGCAAATACCAACAGATCAGTCTGCCGAACATTTAAGCTGCAAAAAAAAAATATGGCAAAAAAGAAGACCAGACCAAAGTTGAAGCAAAAATTACGCCGCTCGGGTGTTAACTCGTCCAACCCCGGGAATTTACATTCGGATGGTCGAGTACAATCAAGTGAGCCAGGGTTTAAGTGGTGATTGGTAATTTCTTCGATGACGTTTTTAAATTCAGCTAAAACTCAATTTCTACACGATGATAATTCGAACTGCCTAATCACCAATCGACTCACTTGATAAAATCCGATTTCTTAGAGCTCTAAGAATGCTTCCACATAACTATTAAATTGAATATTGATTGCTTTGATACCCTCGATATCTTTTATTTGTCATCAGTACTACATTTGATTGAGTATAGGTTGTTTGAACTTGACAGTAAACGATAAAGTTATATACTTTACTATAATAGGTAGTGTATAGCTGCCTGAATTAGCAGTTGCGGGGCTTCTGGCCGATTCGCATATCCTTGGCGTAGCCAATAGAGGTGCACCAATAGCAGCCCAACTTACCCACCTTCCCGGCACAGGCTGAATACTTATTAAAAACGAAGCAGGAGTGCTAGAACATCAGGAGCATAAGTACCAGGATGTTCTCTATCACTCTGCATCATCTACAGCTACGAATTCAATTGTGGGCAATCCGTAAAACCGCCTGTCCGGTGATTAGGTTACATAATCACCGACCTCCGAGTCACATGTGACACAAAAAATTATCTTTTCCATCAGTCAGCCAATCGCAAAATTTAACAATTATAAATATACAAGAAGTGAACGGCTGTTACGTCAAAGTACCGGCTTCTGAAGCATTATTTACCAATAATATACTATAGACTGGTCTCAGTATTGATAGACACCACCACAACATTGCATTTTTCTCGAATCTTCCCGATATACCACATTTTGCCGCCCTCCATGTCCACCCTGGCCGCTGCAAATTTGGCTCCTCGGCAGGCCCTTTCGCCCATAGCGATGTCCCCAGCAGGCTCGCCAGACTCTAATGGGCTGACACAAGCGCCTGCGCGAGTTTTACCACGATCCGGCGCTTCTCCGCCGTCCAGTCTGTCGCCGCCGGCTTTGGGAGTTACCCAGATTATCACCTCCAAAGAGTGGGTTTTGCCGCCACGGCCCAAGCCAGGAAGAAAGCCCAGTGTCGATACACCTGCCTCGAAGCGAAAAGCTCAAAATCGTGCGGCTCAGCGTGCCTTTAGAGAACGTCGAGCCACTCGAGTCCAGGAGCTTGAAGAGAAACTTATGGAGGTAGAAAAGGAACGAGACATAAAAGAAATGGGACTCGTCAATACTATCAACAAGCTCAAGGTCGAAAACCTGTTTCTAATGAAGAATTTGGAGCTGATCCGTCAAGAAGTTGAGGCCCTAAAGGAGAATAAATCCCGCCAGTCTTACGTCGCTTCTTCGCCTAACAACCTCAACACCAACTCCCCTGCAAGCTCCTCGGCCTATTCTGTGCAGCAGATTTCGCCAGCGCCTTCAGCGGAGTCTCCACCGTCGTTTTCGGCCCCAAAACCACAGACTTCAAATCTGTCGTATGCCGCTATAACCAGCTCCAAACTGACCAAATCGCCTCGCAAAGTCAGCTTTGACTGCGGTGTGTGTCTCAAAGACGACTGTTTATGTGAAAGTGTGGGTTTGAAGGCCCCAGAAGAGACTGATGCCGACCGTAAATTGGCCGAAACTCTCAGTTCTTTTAAGCCTATGGCCGCAGTTTCTTTATCTCGAAAACGTCTGGCACCGAAAGACACCCTGGAGTCGCAGGAAATCGACTTCACGGCCAAATTCTCCACTTCAAATGCCGCTTCTGCCACCCGTCCTATGCCTAAATTGGCCAAGAAACGGAAGAGCGAGCTGTCGGACCACTTTAACGAAGATTCGCCCGTAGAAAACTGCGGTTTTTGTACTGACGATACGCCTTGTGTGTGTCGTGAAGCCGCCAAAGAAGCCGCTCGCTTGAACGACTCGCTCAATCACGACCATGACGAAGAAACTAAACTATTACCACCCATACTCAACTCAAATATCTTCCATAGCGCTCCTTTACCGGTAATGCATCCTGGTCCGTCGGTAGAAATCCGTGATTTCACCAATTTAACACCAGGTGCCGTGCCGACGGTAATAACTAAGAAACAGGAGAACGAGCCGGATTCGTCAGATGGAGGATGCACAGGAAACCCAGGAACTTGCCTGCAGTGCCAGCTAGACCCCATGTCTACATTGTTCTGTACGACTGTAGCCAGCAAAGCTAGCCAAAACGGGCCTCCTTCGCCTCCAAAGTCGGCTGCTCCTCCCATCACAAACTCGCCCCAGCCGATGGTTTCGAGAACTAATAGCAAGGCGAGCGTTTCCTCCATCTTCGTGGGGTCATCTACTGCTCCAACAACACCTTCTTCTTCGGCTCCTCCTCCTCTTATAGCCACCAATAACCCCGCCACCTCTACTTCGGGCATGTTCATTCCCTGCGCAGATGCCTACAAGACCTTGTCTAGACACAAGAAGTTCAACTCGGTGGATTTCAGCACTTTGGTCGGCAAATTAACCACTAGGGGCATGCAAGTGGAAGTGCAGTCGGTAGCCAATGTTCTTCGTGAGTTGGACAGAAGGGTTTACAACTAGTTATAACTAGTTATGGTTTATACGCGGGTTTCACTTCTAGGCAGCTACTATATAATGGTCATCAAATGTATTTATTAAATAATGTTTAAACGAATTTAACTACATTAATTGTGTGAGTTGAGTACAATTGGTTCTTCATCTCCATTTATCTCCAAATTGAATTAGCTATAATGAACTAGCCGACCTTGTATATAGGAGATGATTTTCACGAACCCGTAGACACTAAAACAATTTGGGTGCAAAATTGTTCGGATTCGCTCAATTTCATTAGTTGCGAAAAAAGCACTTTTCTACACCAGCAGTTGCAAAGTACTTACTATCAAATAAAACAAATACACTATTAAACTAAACAATTTAAGAAATAAATGCACCGGGAATCTTTACATTAGGCGTGGACGTGGTGTTTCCAGCGGCATTAATGTCGGATTCCTCGAGTTCTTTGGATGTGAATCCAGAATTAAGAGTGCTGTCACTCTTTGGAGCAGTTCTTGGGACTTGGTCGAAAGCAGCGTTGCCACTACCCGATTGTCTTGGGGCTCCGGTGTTGATATCTGTTACATTATCTGGCTTTTTGTTCAATGCTGCAGAGTCGTACGAGGTGTCACGGCTTTCAGTACCAGACAATCCATGAGTAGATCTACCTCCATAAATATCAGTGACATTATCTGGCTTGTTGTTCAATGCATCAGGGCCGTATGAAGTGTCACGGTTTTCATTACCAGACAACCCATGAGTGGTTCCATGAGTGGTTCCATGAGTAGCCCCATGGGCTGCTCCATGAGCAGATTGGCCCCCATAAATATCAGTGACATTATCTGGCTTCTTTCTCAATGCTGAGGAGTCGTAGGAAGTGTCACGATTCTCATTACCAGACAACCCATGAGTAGTTCCTTGAGTGGTTCCATGAGTAGCCCCTGCTCCATATGTAGATCTGCCTGCGTTAACATCGGTCACATTGTCTGGCTTCTTGTGCAATGCTCTTGAATCATACGCAGTATTACCGCCAACTGCAGTAGAGGCAGCAGCTACAGCCGGATTTGGAGCTGACGAGGAAGAATGGGTTTTTGAGGAAGTTACATTCTTAGTCGATCCTCCAGGGATATTAGCAAGATACTGACCCTGTTCATCGGTGACAACTCCAGTTTTGGAGTCGATTTCGATCTTTTGAACCTTTGCCAAAGTTTCCGGCAGATCGTGTTTCAAGGTACGGATTGCATCGCTAGCAGTATTGGTAGCATCCTCGTTGCTTCTACTTCCATGTACGTTTACAACAACGTCATTGGTCTTTGGCTTGGAGGAATGATGTTCAGGACCCGAACGAGAGTGTCCAGCAGCTGAAGCCAAACCGGCGCCTGTTGCGGCACCAGCACCAGCACCAGTGCCGGCACCCACAGCACCTTGATTCTCGGTACTAGGCACATTACCAAGATTTCCTTGGTGTGCTGCTTCAGACAACCTTTCTTTAGCTTCTTCATGTGCATTATGGTATCTGGTAGGCTGCGATGGATCAGCGGAAGTGAGATCAGAGCGTGGAGGTATCTCGATATCATCTTCCTTCAAGCGTTTGTCGCCAGAACCAAATCCTGTTTGAGGATGTCCACCAGCAGAAGTGCCTGCTGCTCCAGCGACTAATCCTGCAGCACCTGCAGCACCGACAGTAGCAGCTTCATCGTGGCTCACTCCTGATTGGGAAGGTGCCGTCTCGGTGTCTGTACCGGTCTTGTACACCTCCTTGGTGTTGGCGTTGATCACCAACTTTCCAGATGTCAAGTCAACACCCTGGTCTTTCAAATCCTTGGATGCCAAACGAGCAATCTTAGAGGCTTCATCTCGGTTGGCAACACCAATAACTTCTACTAACAATGCGTCTTTTTCAGCATTTCCAGTAGATTTTTCTGAGGTGTGTCCTGCAGCGCCCAAACCAGCTCCGCCAGCTGCTCCTGCAGCAGCCCCGGTGGCAGTTCCAGCACTTCTCGAATTGTGAGATGCGTGTGAGCTGTGAGCTGCTAATTTCCCTTCTTCGTAGGCACGCTTTTCTACTCCCGCTTGGTAGAATGATTTATAATCCTCGCGAGAGAGGTGGCTATTTTTGTTCGCGGATGCACCTGCAACTGTTCCTGCGGCACCAGCTGCGCCAGTGACACCTGCAGCTTCAGCGGCCCTGTCTTTACTGGAAACTTCTTTTGCAGCCTTCACGGTTCCAGATTCGTATGCTCCTTGCTTTGCACCTTCATTGTATGCCTCGCTCCTTAGCTCTTCAGAATTTGGGGCGGTCCGTTGCCTCGCTTGACCAGCATTGGCACCTTCGTCGTAGGCACCAGACTCGACACCTTTGTCGTAGGATTCATCCACTGGGTGTGATTCTTTACTACCCCCAGAGATGTAAGAGATTGCACCACCTACAGCGGCGTAGCCAGCACCAAGTGCAGCAGCCCCATAACCTAAGTTCGAACCTTCTGAGCCAGCGGACTTGTCGGCAGAGTCAGCGCCAGTGACGGAAGAAGAGCCAGCATTAGATTCATTTGGTTTGTCGGCAGTTCCTTTCGTGGCACCGACAGTTCCAGCCTTCTCAGCAGTGGTTCTATCAATCTTCTCAGCTGGGTTCTTGGCACCTTCGGAATCAGGACTCTTGTTTGTCTGACCGGTTGCAAATGCTTGCTGTTCTTGCTTGAGATTGGAAGTGTCACTTGGCTTCTGTTCGGCTTCATCTTTCGAGCTAGAGTTAGCAGTTCCGTCATTGAGAGAACCTTCTTTACCTCCGGTGGCAATGAATCTGTTCTGACCTTTGTAAGCATCGAGAGGAATTTCTTGGACGTCTCCGACCTTGGAAGTACTGCCCTCTTCGGTGTCATCAATTGGCTTGCCTACGTGAGAAGAGGCATTCTTGATTTCCGGATTGTGTTCCTCGGCAATTTCAACCAATGATCTTTTGTCCTTCTTGTCGAATCCGTGCTTTTTGTTGTGGGCTTCAACTTCTTTCTCGGTGATTTTGGAGGTATCAGAAGCTTTACTGGAAGGCTTAGGCTTGTCGCTATCTTCTTTTTCGCTCGAAGGGGTTAAACCAGGTACAGCCTGGACCCCGTCACCAGTATCACTGGAACCAGAAGCTTCGGAATCCTTTAATGCATTCTTACTGGTGCGGTGAGGAGAAGCTTTAGCTACATCTTCATGGTTACGTTCAGCTGTAGCGATCAATGACTCGCCTTGAGGAGGAATCTCCTTAGACTTAGAGCCACTGACTGAATTGGTTACACCTGCAACAGCGGCACTAGCGGCAGCTCCAGCAGCAGCCAAGTAGCCTTGGGAGCCAGAGGAACTCTCTGATTTTTCAGATGACTTCTCTGTGTCAGTCTTGAGACCACCAGAAGAAGGTGCTGAACTTGCAGCAGCTGGTTTCTCAGATGACTTTGCTGATTCAGTCTTGTGACCACCAGAAGAAGGTACTGAACTTGCAGCAACTGGTGTTTCTGAAATTTCCTTGTTCTTACGATTTTCTGCCTCCTTGATGGGATCGCTCTTGGTTGTGTGAGAAGAAGCGCTAGCGACATCAGGCTCGCCTTCGGCGGCTCCAACCAAACCCTTAGATGATTCGGATGTGCCCTTAGATGCGTCGGTGTTGGATGCTTCAGAAGTCTTTGCACCTCCAAAACCCACGGCACTAGCAGCACCAGCGATAATTCCTCCTAAGCCAGAGCCCGATGATTTGTCGGAGGTAGTAGACTTAGTATCGTAAGCATTGGAATCGCCTAATTTATCGAGTGCATCTTTGGGGGTTGGTTGGTTAGTGGCACCAGTAGAGCCAGCTTTAGTTCCATAAGCACTTTTTTCGGTATTGCCTTGGTCCTTACCGGCTTGGTATGCTTCTTTTTTAACTGAATCTTCTTTCTTGCCCTGTAAGTTGCGCTGGCTTTCTTCCTCGTCATCGACTCCTGAGCCAAAGCCAAGAGTACCGGCTGCAATCGCACTGGCGGCTCCTAAAGCACCTCCAAAGAAACCGGGAGACTCGGTATTTTGGCTGGTATTGGTGGATGGATCAAGAGTTTTCGAATTAGTGTCGACAGTTTTGGTACCATATCCTGATCCGGTTGCCGTTTTGGAAGTTTTAGACCTGTCGTGGCCAGCCTTGAGTCCAGCTTCGTAAGCTTCCTTGACAACAGGGTGGTCTGAGGCTTCGTATGTGTTACCTCCGAGGCCAATATAGCTGGCAGCAGCAGCCAATACTCCCGTGGAAGCGTATTTTCCGGTGTTGGAACCAGATTCGGCCTGGGCTGGCTTACTAGCAAGTTCAGCATTGTATACGCCGGTAGTAGAGGCATTAGGATTTTGCAATCTGTCGATTTCTTTCTGGGTCTGTCCGATTTGCTTGTCGAGTCTCTCAAGCTCGGTGTCGTAATTAAAGTTGTCACTGGATGGGGGTACCGATTTTTTAAGGTATTGCTTATCGTTTGGATTGTTAGTTACGTAGCCGCCTTCATTGGTTGCAGAGTGTAAGGATTTGTCGTTTTGGCTACTGATAGGCTTGCTTGAGTCAACACCACTTGTTTCAGCAACTCCAGAAGCCCCAGTGGCTCCAGTAGCTCCAGTAGCTCCAGTAGTTCCAGTAGTCCCAGTGGTTCCAGTGGTTCCAGTAGATCTAGAAGCTCCAGCGGCTCCAGCGGCTCCAGCAGCAGCACCACCTGTGGCCACACCGAGCTCCTTTTTAGCAGAATCGACACCTCCCGAATTAAACGCAGACTTGTTCCTGGAGTGTTCTTCGTTGGGGTCCAAACTTTGGTGGCTGGCTTGAGCACCATCAGATCCGGACTGCGAAGCATCTTTTTTCGCAGCCAGTTGCGCTTGCTTGGCAGATTGCGCGGCGTCCTCGTGACCAGCCTTGACACCTTCGGCATACGAAGAGTCTTTAACTTCTTGAACCACAGCTTGCTGCTTTTCCTCGTGGGCATATTGAGTTGGTTTGGTCTTCAAATTTCTATTCTGTTCCGCATAGGCGCGTGTGGCTTCGTTATGCGTACCTTCTCCTTGGGTGTCTCTAGGATGGAAAAAGGTTCCCGAGCCGTCCTTTTGGTCGGCGTCGTTGTCATATTGCGGATTGTAGTTTTCTTGCTGAGGTACTCTATCGCTCACCAAGTCCGTTGGAGTCTTTTCATTGGTGTAGTCACCACTCTGCCCCTTAGGAATTGGTTCTCTTCTAACCCTTGGAGGCGATGAAAGTACTCTTCCAGCAGATGATGACGTGTGGCCGTGAGATGCACCTGCACCTGCGGCTGCCGCACCACCAACTCCTGCAGCACCAACTCCGGCTCCTGCAGCGCCGGCCCCGGTGTGGTGCTCACTGGCGGCCTTAGCCTTACCCTCTCTGTAGGCCTCTTCTAAAACGGTGCTGGGCTGGTGACTGGAACTAGCGCCTGCGCCAGCACTAGTCTCACTTGGAAGATCATCTGACTGCGCACTTGACGACGATCTAGAATGAGATTTGAATGGCTTTTTTAGTTTGTTAAGGAAACCTTGCTTTTCTTCTTGTGACATGATGTTATTTCTGAGTTTGGTATAGTGTATACTACAATTGGTTTTTCAAAACCTGTAATCTGGCAAACTAGATTCTTTTTATATTGCTATACAAGTAGCAACTATGAGAGTATTTCACTGCCACCCCCAACGTGATGCTTCCATGCAGCAACCATACCCCAGGGGGACATGTGTGGCGCAACCAAACATTTTTGGGGGGAAGAATAGACATGACGACTACCCGCACTATTGCTACATCTCATGAGGGGGGCGAGTGCGTTTCGGTGCATATCAATTGACAATTGTGGTGACGTCACGACACCAGCACCAATGACCTTCCCTACTTTTTGACAAGCCAGAAGGCCCTCGCCGTGGCTGAGACTCTCCCACGTCATATGGTTTCATAGCAAGTCAAAGTGCTGCAGAAGTTTCACTGCGCGTCCCCAAAACAATGCACGACCTCCCGATCCGGACATGACGTCACCGGGGCTATCTCGAGGAAAGAATATACACTCTGCTCATCAGCTGTCATCTTCCGATCTCATCACTCTACATATGCTGCTAGCATGTTGGTCGTATCGTTTACTGGTATATAGGCATCTTATTACTTTTGTTGTAGATGAGCCGCGACACAAGCCACTCCAAACTCTCTTGTAAACCCTGGTTTTCAAGCACCGACACCGGCAACAATTTGGAATCCGTGGCCTCCAATTCACTGACCAATTGTATAAATACCCGTGTTTTAAGCGAAACCAAGTCTACCGCTTGCGGAAGATCCTGCTTATTTGCAAGCATTAGTATGGGCACATTGACCACGTCGGTGTTTGCTTCGCCAGACTCGTTCCAGCTCTGGTCGTGCGCAATCTCAATTAGCGTCTCGTAGCATTCCTGAAACCGTTCGGTGTCAGTGGAGTCGATTATAAAGATAATGCCATGGCACGATTTGTAGTAGCGGGACCACATTGAGCGAAGCGATCGTTGGCCTCCCAAGTCCCAAAACTTGAGGTTGATATTCTTATACTGGGACTCCGAGGGGCCCGAATCGAGCTTGATGGTGGTGGTATTCTGGCCCACCGTGGGGAGAATCCTCTTGTTTTTCACTACATCGCTGGTAGAAAGTGCAGATGTATCCTGTGAACTTGCTGAGCCCTTGAATTTCCGAGACATGTTCGCCTTTGCCTCGGGGTATAGAAGCTTGAGGTGCTCGAGGAACGTGGTTTTGCCAGCATTATCTAACCCAAGTATCAACACATTGTACTGTTCCCGCTTAGTATACTGCGTGTACAACGACGATGCTAGATGAAACATGTGGCGTGTCTGTCTCCCACTTCAATGCCTCCACTGCTGATCAGCTGGGTATCGCTCTTCTGCCCTGATCGGCGTATCACGTGTAACAACTTCGTGTGCGCGTCCTAGGTTACCCGGACAGCGCATCGCTATATAGTGAAAAATTTGGTGCCAGCTAGAACTCAAACACCAACCGTTGTGAGCTGTCAGCAGATAGCATACATGGGTTGCAGACTATATGATGATTAATTGATAGGGACAACTGAGCAAGCGATGATGTTGTCTTTGATAGTAGAAAAATCTGAAGTCTACCCAGCTACGACAAACACTACGGAAAAAGTGCTTTCACAAGCATACTACTTTGGATTCTCAATTTATTCTCTCTAAATATTCTTCTTAGCTATATTGGTCTTTCCCACGTATATGTAGTTCACCACAAAGAAGAACCACGTCACCACCACCAAGCCGGCGCTGGCCACGTACAACCACGCATTTGTGATGTCCCACGAACGCTTGAACTCGTCATTTGCCAAGTGTCTGACGGCAACCACTTTTTTGTCTGACAAAAACGAAAGTCCTGGTCTTTTGTAGTCTAATTCAAAGGTGAACATTCCGTGTTGGTCAGGCACCGTGAACTCGGTATAGTACACGCGCATGTCCCTGATGTCACTATCTTCCTTGGAAGCAGCAAGACCCAAAGGTCTCAAGTTGATTCTGACATATGGATCCAACATCTTGAAAGAAAGCTGCAATTGGGCTTCTGCTTCCTTGACATCGTAAGGCACCCAAGTGCCATTGACGTATTCAGATACTCCTACGGTGTAAAAGGCGTCTTCTTTGACACGATACAATGTAGGAGAGTTCTTAGCAGGCTCTTCTTTCCTGTAGTGCTCAACAAAATGGAGCTTCAAGACGCCTTTTTGTTGGAAAGTCCAGTCCACCAAAGACTCGTCAAGCAACGATTCCGATCCTATCCACGATAAACGGGCGTTGTTCAAGGCCTGGAACCCCACAGCAGCAAACCCTTGTTCGCCAAAAGTCCATGTTGTTTCCTGGTCGATCGAATCCTTGTTGTCGGCGGTGGCGAATCCTGTCTTGGAACTCTTGATAATAGGAACCAAGAGCTCGTTATTGGTCACAATAGCAGCTCCACCCACATAGTCCTCAATGGAAATATTAGAAACGATGTTGTTACCCTTGACCAAGTTTTCCGCACCTAATCTCACACCGCCATTCTTGCCCTGGTGGAAATGGTCGAACAAACGGTAGGTTTTGGGTGATGGATAGATCCCTACCTCATTTAAAACCACTCTAATCGAGTCTGGCAATATTCCAGTAGGGTTTCCTACTACCAAGACGTTACCTTGTTCGTCAATAAACTGCACCAAGGTGTTCTGGGATAACGAGTCTTTGGATTCAATGGTTTTCTTGGATGAAGGTAAAAGAACCAAGTTGTCGTACTTGCGAGATTCCTCGAAGAACAACAGAAACTCGTCATCGTATGTTTTGGTGGTAACCTCGTATTGTTGGTTTAAACGTTCTAACAACTGGCTGACCGAAGAGGCCACAGTGTCTGGATGTTCCAAGTCATGGATTTTGGAATCAAACACAACCAATGTGCTGGGCTTAGCGCCAAGCACAGCAGCAGTGAAATACACCAACAACGCAATTAACCAATTCAATTGAACCATTGCTGAAGAGTCGGTAAATCTCTGGCGGTAAATCATCTGGCTGTCAATTTCATACGTGTTGCGAAGTCACGTGCTCGCTCCACCGAGCTGCAGCGCTGGTGGGATAGCCGAGTAGTGGCTCGCGAGGCTAAGATTTGTATTAGTGCTGTGCTGTCTGTTCTATGTTTGACTTCTTCCTAGCATTACTCTCTTTTGTGCCTTACTAATCCAATACCTATACACCGAGCGCTATCAATTGTCTAATTCAATTATGGTAATTAGACAGTTACTCTCATACTTCCCAACCCTGGCGTCTGTATGGCCCCGACCAACGACACAGCTGCATCAGCAAAGATAAGTCAATTCAGACAGTTCTCGCTGGTAGATTTAATGATGGTTCCAACAATGGTCTTGTCAGAAGAAGGTTATCGCCAGTGAGGTAGTATTTGGTTGCAAAAGTTGTGCGTGTTTGTCAGGAGTTCTGCGTGCGCATGACCATTTCACCACCAGGGTCGGTATGGCAGTGCCACTGCAAAACTAGGGGATGCTGCTCAATTCGTGACGAGTGCAAGATGCTGCTCAATTGATGGCGAGTATACGATGTTGCTCATTTGCTGGTTGTGCTTGTGGTACCGATACAGTTGGCTACGGTAAATCACTGTCATTCTGGAGAATCGATTCCATTATGGTTTTACCCGCGCACGCCGCATCGAGGCATCTCAAACCATCCACCACTAGTAGAACCCATCAATGTCGGTCAAAGTAAAGGTAGAGTTCCTTGGAGGACTTGATGTGATATCAAGTGGGGTTAGAGAACACAAAAGTGTGGTTCCAGTGCCCGAAGGCGAAGCCACGATGCAGCATTTGATCGATCATATCACCACCACCATTATCACCGACCCCAAGGATATTCCGGTGTTTATAGAAGACGGCACCGTTCGTCCTGGTATTCTTGTACTTATCAACGATACCGACTGGGAATTAGAGGGTTTAGAGGAGTATGTGCTTGAAGGCGGAGATGTGGTGACATTCACCAGTACCCTTCACGGGGGATAATGATACTATCATCGAAAAGTATATATGGATATTATAGTCTCAGAGAGCTGATTTATTGCATAATAAAAATCATTGTTATCTAAATATTTATACTTGTATAGATCGCAGAGAAATTCATCCAAGATTGTACGATCTGATGGATACTTCTCCAGAATGTTCGGGTTCAATTTGCCTAACTGTTAGGTTTTATACTCTTTAATGTAGATTTTGGTAAAGCTAAGCTACTTAATGACTTTCTAAATATAAGAGAATTGAAGCACTATTTATATTCGCTTCGGAACCGACTACGGGTAACAAGTAGGAGGTTCCACGTAGTATTCTTATCGGTTGTGTAGGTGAAGTTAATTACACCGATAAGTAGAACCAATTGGAAGTTGCAAATGGTTCTAATCAATTTCAAGAAAGCCTTGTTGATTGTTATAATCTTTGCGGTTGCAAAGAGCTTTATTGATTGTAGTAAGTCTCATCGATACTGATAAGTCGAGTTATTGCGAGGCTTCGGTAGAATAGGGTCTACAGCATTCCCAGTACCTCTGGTACCTTTCACTAACCTCAATCTCAATGTATTCTAGTAAGTATTCATTAATTGTACGCAATTTCAAAATAGGTATGTATATGAATTAATTTCAATTGTAGTATGTAATTGAGTGTACTCAACTAATGTACTTGCGTGTTCTGCTTGTGCTGTTTACGAACCTACGTTTTGGCTAATCATTGAGTATTAGCATAGCTAAGATACGATAGAATTTTGAGACACCAATCGTCTATAGCCTCCCTCAATCCATTTACTTGCAAATACCTTGAACTAGTAGAAACGTTCACTATGCATTATTCATAATTTCTATATAGGCACTAATCTGCATCCCAACAACCCCTGGCCGTCCCAGTCGTTTGTAGGCACCAAAGTCAAATCCACCACCTCGCTGCCTCGTATAACCACCACCTCAATGGCACTGTCTACCTTGCTCTTGACTCGACCGGCCAAAGCACTCAACTTGCCATGATTCGTGGCATCTACATCGGTGTCAAATAACACTATTTTGTCTGCCGTCTTCAACCCTGCTCGATGAGCAGGTCCCCCTTCTACGACCTCGCTCACACTGGCAAAAGGAATTTTGAGCTGTGTGTTACTTTTTGATCCTGCTGAGCTTTTGTTCGCACTACTAACCTCATTTGGTTCATTTTGGGAATTTTCAGGGTTTTCGGAGTTTTCGAGCTTTCTCTTTTCGAATTCAGCCACCATTTTGGTTTCAAGTTCCTGCAACACCTGCTTGTGGTCATTTCGGAGCCGAATGATTTTGACTCTGATAAGTCGAATACTAACTACATCTATGTCTGCTCTAGGAAAGCCATCTCTGACCAATGGTGTATCCATATCCACATGGTACTGATTCTTCAATAATCCAAACAACTGGTCTAGTTGAGACTCAATGGCACTTTTGGTGCTGGACAACTTGGAGAAATCTTGAGCTTCAAAATCGTGTTCGTAGGCTGTAAATTGTGAATCATCAAGGTTCAATGACTTCATGAGTCCTTGGAATGACTCTTCGTTATTTTCGCCCATGCTTATTGTAGTATCTTCTGGGACACTTTGATTTTGCCATCAATCGATTCAGTCAATATTCAGTAGTTGAGACATTTGAAATGTCGCTACATCAATGTCGCATTTTGCGGTAAGTTTCTAGCTAATCATACTATTGCATACTCTACCGTGCTATCAACAGACTCTCCAGTTCCATTGTATTGCACTCCGTTACTTTCTTGAATACAGTTGAAATGTTATTTTTGAAAATATCTAAATGTTTTTATGTAGTTTGACGCCTATAATCCATCATGACTCAAGGCGAAAGAGTAAGTACTTACGTTTTCCACATCGTCGTTCTCATTTCCCTCACTAATCTCCTTCCAGGAAGCCGTGGTCAACAAAACAAACCCTACAATGACAAAGAAATCACCCAATAATTGTTGGAAACCCAACTTGTTGCCAAATAACCACCATTCCACAACCCCAATGATGAAAATGGTGACCAAAGAGCTGACAGATGACAAGACTGGGCTGGTTAAAGCCATGAGCGACAAGAACGAAGCGCTAAAGATCAAGTTGGAGGCTATAGACCCGCTGATATAGCCCCAAATCAAGGAAGTTTTGTCGCCGTAGTCGAAGAAATTGAACTTGTGAATACCCAAAATGTGAGCCAAAAAAATACCCAGGGCTAAAATTATGAATGTAAAGAGACCTAGAATGCACATGACGAAGTTGGCAAACGTCATTTGACGTCTGGGAGTGATGATTTTTGTAAGGTGCGGCGGAATGCAGAGGTACCGTTTGTAAATGACCTCGTAGTAGCCGTAGAGAACGGCCCCTCCTGCAATAATCAAGTTACCCCACAATCTGTATGGATAAACTACATTGTCGTCATCATTGGGGGTATCAGGCGAGTAAGCTACAAGGAAAACACCGCCCACTGCAATGATCACCGACGACATTTTGAGCCACGAGAACTTTTCGTTCAATATAGGAATGGCAAACGCGTAAGCGGTGAATGCAGAGCAGTTGTAAATAGCAGTCACATCGGTGGCATACGTCATCGACATGGTTCCGTACCAAGTTCCGCCGGCGACGGTCAAAACGCACGTGAGCAAGAAGGTTTTCCACACCACATATTTGATAGCTGGCGTGGCCAAGAAAGTACTGATACAGGCTGTTAGCGAGCTTGAGTTGGACACGTGCGGGTGGTTTTGATCGATCAACTGGTTCAAGTGGTGCGTCGTTCTGTCGTCATTGACGTTATATTCGTAGATCAAGATCGAGGTGTGATACACGTTATGGAACTGTTTGACGATACATTTCTTGAAGTAGCGCACAAGACTAGTTTTTTTTACAGGAAGCGGCACCGTTTCGTTATCCTCAAGTAGTTGCGAGTGCGAGTTCATGCGCTGGGACTGCATGTTCTGGCTGATAGTGTTGCTGACGGTGTACTCTGAGCGGCTATAGTTTCTGTACTTTTCTAAAGTACGTAATGATGACACCACAAGTACCTGAAGTGGCCATAATAACCACCATGATCCATGAGTGACCATCAAAAGCACGATAGGCTCGGCGAATCCAAGCTGATATGCTTGCGAAGTCACCTCTGTCTGGGAAACAAACGAAATTAGCGACACCAAAAAAGCGAACGCCACAAACAACACTTTGGTCTTCGATGCATGGCTCATAGAGGCCACCGACCCGGTGTCGTTGCCACTAGGAAGCACCGTAATAGCCATGTTGTTGGTAAAAGAGTGAACGAAATACTTGCGAAATAAATAAAATGAAATTAGCGGAAAATGCACCGACAAAAATGAAAACTGAATCCGGGAAAATGCCGGGATGAAGAATTGCACAAGATATATATACAGATAGATAATGGATAGAATATCCATATAGCTTGATACGTATAGATGGGTATAGATATGTAATGTATCTAAGGCTGGATTTGTATTTGTGATAACGGCTAATCACTGTCACTTTCGTAGTCGGAACCAGTCTCGTGGGGAGACTCGCGAGTCGCGCTCTCGCTGTTCTCACCGCCATGCGCGCTCTTATCCTCGCTGTTCTCGCTACTGTTCTCGTTGTCGCTTTCACCCTCACTTCCACTGCTGTTTTCGCCATAAACTCTTGGCTTAACCTCTCCTCGTTCTACCAACACCTGCCTCTCCATCAATCGAGGCAATATAAGTCCCAACACTCGGTCCTGCGTAAGCAACTGGTCCACGAACTCGTCGATGTATGTGATCTTGTAGCGCACAGGAAAGCTTTTTTCGCTAAACTCGGGGTTCTTCAATCTTACGCGTAACTTGCGGTAGTCTCGCAAGTATGGATCGAGCGTGTTGTACACCTGTTTGTTGGCGCCTACAAGCCGTATATACATCAATACGAGAGCCGTCAAGTACTTAAACTCGTTGTAGTCCATCTGGGTGCGGTACACCTCCACAATATCCTCCAGGGGCTCAAGCTCCAATAGTCGCAAAAGACAACAGAGGAACGCCGTCGGTCTACCTATGGCGTCAGGGCCGGCGATGTACTTGACGTGCTGCACTATGATGGGCACAATGGTGGCTTCATTGGTCATGTAGAGGTATTGCTTGTAGAACACCGAGTCTTGAATGCGGTGCCGGATGATCGGCTCGATCAAGTGTGCTTTGTTTTCCACATTCCGTTTGTCCTGGTACGCTGCCTGTCTGTCGACCATCGTGGTGTTTGTTAATGGTGGTGAAGTGTTTTATGGTGCGGAGCGTGGGTCGTGCGCGGCCCACAGTAAACCAGGCTTGAAGCAGTATCTACTAATAGATATATCTAGGCTGTACATTTTTCTGCTAGCACTCATCTAACTAAAGGGAATATACTGGAAAGTCCAGAACTCATCCGGCCAACCTGAAGAGTCTTTTGCGGTGGTTCGGCGCGACGTGGTTCCTATGGTGCTTTCATCTTATTTTAGATTTATACCTTTTTTTAGAATTTTTACAAAAAACAGTCTACTTTAAAATTTAGCAGTAACGACATAATTTGACATTATTAGATTCCAACTTTGACAGAATCTCTTGAAATGATCTGCTCATACCAGACAGGCTCATACATCCTGCCTCTTCTTTTCTCCTTCCCTCCCTACCCTCTGTCTCGTAAACACTCCATAGTTCCTCTCTGGAGAGCCGCTCCATCACGTGACCAAACAAGGACTATCTCGCTCGATCTAAATTATCGAACTTAAACTGCAACAAACTTCTCAAGAATGTCGTTTCAGTTCCCCAAATTCAACTTACAGTCCATCCAGGACTCGCTCCCTACAGTGGACCAAGTTAAAGAGTCATTCTCCAAAGTAAACCCCGGCAAAACCGTGGACCTGTTCAAGGAGTCGATCCAGCCCTTCACCTCCAAGACCACCCAGTACATCTCGACCCAATTGCAGCAAGTTCAGCACTTGGCCAACGTCAATGCGGCCTCCAACATTGACATTAGCGAACTACCAAGTGACTATCTCGAGTTGGAAGCCAGCTGTGACGTGTTGTTGAAGCTATACGCCGACCTAATTCAGGTCACCAACGAGACTTATGGCAAAGTTTCATACGACTACCCGCCAGGAAACTACGCCTTGACCAAGTTGAAGGAAGCCAATGTAGGTGGGATCATCGGAAGCAAGTTCAATCAGCTCAGACAAGTGTCTTCGCCACAAGAGTTGGAGAAGATACTTTTGGGCAACTCCGAGCACGAGGAAGAAGACGCTCACGTGCAAACCACTTCGTCGCAGCTTCCACGTACGTTGTACGGACAGTTATCTGTCATTACCGACAAATATAGCCAGGAATTGAAAGAAACAAACTCGGCTTTGTCGTTGGCCTTGTTGCAGACATCCTCGGCTTACCACGAGATCGGAGCCGCCAGACTCGACCAGGACAAGAAAGTCATGACTGAACTTAACGAAAAGCTCGTTGCCGCGTTGAACGAGCAGTTCATCAAGGTCAACGAGTTACGTAAGCACGTGTACTCGACCAGATCGGAGTTTGACTTGCTCAGAGCCAAGTTCCAGGACCAGGAAGAACCAGAAAACGAGGAGTTGATTGCCAAGGAAGACGAGTTGGTTAGCGCTACCGAAAGTGCGGTTTTAGAAATGAAGAAGTTGTTGAAACCTTCAAAGAATGTTTCGTTGGTAAAGGTATTTGTCAAGGCTCAAAGAGACTGGCTCGAGTTGAGTGCAAAGAAACTCGATGGGTTATTGGAAAGTTTGGAAAAGATTGATTTTGATGAGGAAGATGATCTTGAATAGAATGGTCATTACACCAACAATCTAAGATCCATTGCTAACTGTTCAGGTAGTCTAAGCTATTATTTTACTGAATGCTATACAATACCGTTTATATCAAATACAGAATGTAGAGTATAGTACTGTAGAGTATTAAAATCCCTATGTGATTCGTTCACTGCATAACCCTGCATGCAGTTGGCGTGGTCTTTTGCGGGGTTCGTATCTGATTTACAGCCAAAATTTTTGGCAGCCTTTATTCGCACTGGTTCCTTTGCAATCCACATTAGGAAACTTTCAGCTGACTTCCCAATGAAGTCTCTAAACGGTTTAGCACACACATGATGGTATATAGCCAGTAAGTCAGTCTCCTAATTTATAAGTGAAGCCGCTTAATTTCTTGGAACATTTACTTATACCAAGGCACAATTATGTAGAGTACCATGTAGAGTACTATGTAGAGTACTAAAAACTATTATGCAGTGAAAACATATGAACTCCTGGTTTCTTCAACCAAATAGTGACTTTTACACTTGATAACAGAACAGAGCCCAATATAGAACTTGAATGGTGTATGAAGGTGAGACAGTGTAGATAGTTGGTCATCTAGGTGTAGACCAGTGTGGGCTGTATAGGTGGAGCTTGCCACGTGACCGGAATTTTGCTTCAAAAATTTCACCAGTCGTTTTCGTAAGTGTTGACGCCAACATGTCTTCGGAAAGTGAAAAGGAGCAGAAGGCTGCCCAATTACAAACCCAGTACAACAGGTACCAGGAGAGCATAGGCGAACTTGAGTCACAGCTAATTACTATCACATCCAAGATAGAGGAACACTTGATTGTAGACAAGACATTGAATGAAACCGATCCAGCGACCAGAAAGGACCGCAAATGTTTCAAAATGGTGGGAGGCGTTTTGGTGAACAAGTCCGTTGACGAAGTGATTGCTATACTAAAAGAAGAATTGGCAGCATTAGTGAGCGAAAAGTCGCGTTTGGAAGAGAATTTGATCAAGACCCGTAAGCAAAGAGAGGACTGGATGAAGAACAATAATGTCAAGATTGTCAAGCAATAGAGGATTAATAACAAATAATGAGCATTAAAGCAGCCCGGAAAAAATCACCCACATATCAGTGCGAGTTACAGTCAGACTTGTCCGTTCAAGATTATTGCGAGATTATTGCATGTTCGCGAAAAATGGTAATTATCTAATCGTACTGGAGCTGCTAAGTATACAGCATGTATTTCCAATAGTTACAATGAAGAGTTGTTCAAAGACATTCAGCAAGTGTCCTATCATGATACACACCTTGATATGTTGCACAATCGGACTTCTTGTACATATTTCAATAAATAGAGTTACAATATAAACTCAATGATGGATAGAATATCAAATCCACATGTAACAAGAACATTTTTGAAGTTACAGTTGGGTGCGACTGCGAGTCCAGTGACACCAGCGTACTATAATGTATGCTAGGCAAAAAATGCGACTACTGGACCCCATCGTAGAAGAGGAATATACATTGTCAGGTATCATCAGTGGAACTATAAGTGTAGAACATAATTCCTAGTAGAAAATAAATAGAGGGGCATTGGGCGCTGGTCCAATATTTTCATACAGATATAGACTTTACATAATCTTCCCTCGCCTCGCTAGCTCTGTTGGTGTCTCTATTGATGGCCTCCCACTTTGGCTCGTCCTTAAACAAACGAATAGCCTGGACATACTTTTTCTCGTCCGTCAAAGTGAAACGATGGTATATTCCAGCAGGAAGCACTAGCAAATCGTGCGGGTGCAACTTTGTTCTGATCCAACGGTCGCCCTGGTCTCGGACATCAAAGTACCCTTCTCCCTCCAAAATATATCTGATCTCCTCGTCTTCGTGGAAATGTTCCTTGTAGAATCTTTTCATTTGGGCATTGTAGGCGTCCACATCGTTGTTGAACGATTCTAAGTTCAACTTGACGGTGTCTCTATTCTTGTATCCTCTCTGGTCAGCAATCTCATTCAAATCTTCGATGCTGGTCACATGGCGGTAAAACACTCCAATGGATTCCAATTTTTCCAACGAAACAGGCTCTCCTGAGTTGTGTGGTTGTGTGAAGTTGTCTTCTGTATCGAGACTATCGTGATAGTAAGCTTCCAACATAATGGAAAGGTCTAATCTAAATGACTAAAGTGACGTCTGGTGTAATTTATGATCTGAACGTGGGCTTACGTAAGCAAAATAAGAATGGGGAGAATGCAAGGATTGTGGCTCGCGCTAATTAGCACTTGTACTGGCACGCCGCAGTATATTGAGTAAATTGCACTTCCCTAGCCAGCGAGAGATCGCACAGACCCATAAATTAGCGAGAGATTGCACAGGCCCATAAATTAGCGAGAGATTGCACAGACCCATAAATTAGCGAGAGACTCGCGGTATACACTAATGTAGTATGTGTTTCCAGTATGTTTTAGTATGTGTTTGAGTACGTGTTGTGGTATTATTGAGTATATATTATAGTATGTGTTTAAATATGTCTCTTCTAGCTCTCTGTATACACTGTATTCTACTTCATTGGTATAATATTGCTAACTAATTTAGCGCGAGTTCGCGAGAGCTTTCGCACTAAATTTACTTTGCACTAAATAAAATGTATCAAAGATATCAAGATATATCTTGGATATATCTTTACTGTTATCCATTCATTCACTTAAATCAGATAATATATCTGTCATTCACTCACTTCAATCTAGCAGAAAAATAGGCTTTATCGAATATGTACAGAGAAGAACGCCGGGCTAGGCCCGAGCGGCCTCAGTACAGCCAGAATCTTGAACAGCAGCTCGCTTCCCAAGAAAAGAAAACGTCTTACAGAAGAACAGTCGATCATGGGAACAATATGGGCCGGTGGTACATCAACAAGAGCCTTGGACTCACCAAAAAGCTTCAGCCCATCGGCAAAATCCGGCCAGAGTCATCATATCTCATCGACTTGTTGCCGTCGCTCGCCTATTCGTCCTCGTTCAATCTTGACAGTGATGGCAACTCAAATAATCTTGCCATTATGGACCTGCAGACCAAATTCGTCCACTTGAGTTCCAATAAAGTCAAACATTCCATCAACACGGTGAAATGGACCCCCGAAGGGCGTCGTCTCGTGGTGGCTTCGCACAGCGGAGAGTTCACCATTTGGAACGGAATGACCTTCAATTTCGAAACTATCATGCAGGCACATGACCTGCCGATTCTATCGCTCCAGTATTCCCATAATGACGAGTGGTTGTTGAGTGGAGACCAGAGTGGGGTCATCAAGTACTGGCAGCCTAATTTCAATAACGTCAATATTATCAATGGACACACCAACGGAATACGAGACATAGCTTTTAGTCCGAATGATTCCAAATTCTTGACTGCAGGTGATGATTCCATTCTCAAAATATGGAATTTCAATAATGGTAAAGAAGAACGTACTTTGACGGGACATCACTGGGAAGTCAAGAGTGCTGACTGGCACCCCAACTTGGGGCTTATTGTAAGTGGCTCAAAGGACAATTTGGTCAAGCTCTGGGATCCCCGTGCATCCAATGCCGTCACCACGTTGCACGGATTCAAGCATACAGTCAACAAAACCCGGTTCCAGACCAGCGGAACAAGGCGATTATTAGCCACCGTATCGAGAGACAGATCATGTAGAGTTTTTGATCTTCGTACCATGAAGGATATCTTGGTGTTGCGGGACCACGAAACTGACTTATCGTGTGTTTCATGGCACCCGATCCACCCGTCTCTTCTTACTACTGCCGCCTACAACGGATCAATGAACCACTATCTTCTTGACTCGTATATTCCTGAAAGTGGCTCGACCAAATCGAAAACGGCCACTTTCAGCACATCTCTCGGCTCCAGTTCCATAGAGGCGGTCCACAAGATCCCATATGCCCACGAGAAAGCCATCCATGCACTCGAATATCATCCCTTGGGCCATTTGCTCTGTTCTGCAGGCTCCGATAAAACCGCGCGTTTCTGGTCCAGAGCCAGACCAAACGACCCTATGTCGTTCAAAGATGCCTTGTACACCGACGACAAACAGGGCGCCTGGTACTACACTGTAAATAACAACATCAATGCTGTCATGGAGCCTCCTGCAGGTTCTTCTCTCACCGATACATCTCCCGTCAAAAACGGCACATCGGAAAACGACCGCGCACAGCCCAAATTCAGCTTGCCGGGTCTTAACAACTTGGCGCCTGAAGAAGATAAACCGGCTTGGAGCGGGATTCCCGGTCTTCGTCTGTAAAGATTCTTTTGGAAATAGCCTAGGTAATCAAGATTTGTATCACAAAATACATAATAGAGTAAGTATTGTTAAAGCAAATACGTTATTATGATTGAGCCCTAAACTAGAAGATCGCATAGAATTGATATCTACAAGACCGTGAATAGTAATTAATACTAAAGTCGAAATAGTGTACAGATTGCTTCAATTTATGTTCATCATATAATTTCTTCACAAATATATATCCAAAGATTATAATATATAACTTTTATCAACAAGTGTAAGAAGGGATTCGTACTTATGCATCTCGTGAAGGCAATTTTCGCAGTATGCTTGCCAGATTATTTTGTCTCCAGGACAGAATCTCCATTAGAATGTCCATTAAAATGACCATTAAAATTTCCAGTAGCCTTCTTCGACCCATCAAAATACGGCTTCTCTCCCACCACAGTCAACCTATAATGGTGTCTAGGACCGGTGGAATGCTGCAAAAAGTCGGCGATGGCGGTGTGCAGAACGAGTCTGTTATCCCACGCAATCACCGTTGCGGCCTCGGTACCCTTGTGCTGGGCTCTAACCTGGATCTCAGGATTGTTGGTGACATGATCTTCCAAGAACTCCAAAATAGCCTCGGACTCTTCTGTCTTAAGACCTTTGATACTGTGAATAAATGCTCGCGAGAAAAACAAACTCTTTTCCCCAGTAACCGGGTGGGTTCTGACCAATGGATGTTCGGTAAAGTAGTCGCCTTTGACCCTAGCGGTGTTGCCATTGAGGGCCGCAAGCTGGTTCTGGTAGTAGTTGGTGTGGATCACCGTCAAGCCCTCGAAAAAGGTTTGGAATGTTGGTGACAACCGGCGGTAAGCTTCTCTCAAGTCCAAAAAAACAGTGTCACCTCCCGAAGCAGGAGCCTCCAATGCGACAAAAAACGAGAACGACGCAGGGTATTCTTCGAAACTGATATCAGAGTGCCACCCGAACCCTTTGGCCCGCCCGGCAAACTGTTTTTCATACCGTGTGCCGTCTCCTGCTGCACGAAACGTCACAAGCAATTCGGGATAGTCTTCGGCTGCAAACGCTACCGGGTGGATGTGCAACGGGCCGAAATACTCGCCAAACTTTTTTGCGGCCGCGGGACCCTTTTCTCTCAAGTCCTGGTTGCGAAACACCGCAAGGCCTCTGGTTTCGAGATACAACGCAAGATCATTTTTGCCGGCGTCGTCCAACAGACTAAGCTGGACGCCGCTGATCTCGGTCCCAAAGTTGGGCGACAAGTCTTCCTTGACGACCTTGACCCCGGCGGGAAACAAGTTGCTGAACTTAGGATCGCCCAAATGGCCCTTGTCGTTTTTGGCGCCGTCAACATTTTTGAAGTTGTTGTACTTTCCCTCGTCCTCGGCCTTGAATGGCCCCAAAAATTCAGGATACTTGATTGTTTTACGAAGCTCGACAATTTTGTCGTTGCCCAAACTGATTCCTCCGTTGGTCAACTGCGAGACCAATCCCTTTCTTATAAGCGGGTCGTGCACCTGAATACCTAGTGGTCCAAATACCATGTCTACTAGTAATTACACTATTCTAATCTACTATTATACGTTTATGGCACCATATTTATACCGATTGATAAACCCCTCGGAAAACCCCTTGAACCCCTAGATGCATTTCTAATAGGCAGCTTCGATTTCGCAACTGCCATAGGCAAAAGGTGCAATATTGCAAAGGTTTCATAGATACAGCCATAGTTGCACAATGGCGTTATCGAAACAAGCCTCAAAAATAGCCTTATCTTCAATCTTTTTTCAAATGAGGCTTGTGCCACATCGCGTAATTCGCCAATTATGGCGCTACAATTACTTTGAGGCTTTGCATTCAATCTGTGGCCCAGATAACGTGATACTATAATACTCTACATTAGTCAGTAATTGTCTTCGGGCTGCTTCTCAAATTTCAACCCCAGATTCGCACCAAGAACGTAATAAGTATGTTTTTATCTAGAAGAGCAGAACGGCTATTGTAGTACGACCAGGTGCTACGCAGACAGAGGTTCAGTCGTGCTACGTCCACGACAAATCAGTCTATTCGCCAGTCACTTACTAGTTGCATATATGGTTTATAAGTACCATGAAAAGTATCATGGTGATCATTAAATGTGGATACTATGAGAAGAACCTAGTGAATGTTGATCCACCCCAAAGGGGTGATTTATTCTTGAGAAGCTACGCATCAAATTTAAGAAATACACAAGCTCCACTTGGGCAAGCCTTACAACTTGAGGTATTGAGCTGAGCATAATATACCATTTTATAATGCTACGAGGTTACAGCTATCATATAGCTCTCCTCATAACGTGACGATAGATGCTCTATTGTTGTTGGTGCTATAGCTTTATTGTTATTTATAAATTCCATTTACTGTCTCCTTTTGTATTTATATACAATATACATCAAACACCTCATGGACCCGCTACACATTGGCTATATATGTATCAAGAGATGTGTATATCTTTGTAATGTTGCAGCTAAAATTGGCAGCTAAAATTGGCAGCTTTTGTAGCGCCGGGTGCGCGCACGCCCGTCTGATCTAGTGCAGGTCGATGAGGTGAGTGTCACAAGAGGTACCATCGAGTTGTTGCGTCACTTATACGACGTTTGCATATAGAGGTACATAGAGTGGAGAATGTTGGTCGTTGGTCGCAACATAAGTCGAAATAGTATAGGGATTCGAAGTTTTAGCTTGTCATTCCCAAAAGGCAACGTTGTACGAGAAGATGAGCAAGACGTAAAAGGCGAGACGCCAACTAAAAGAAAATATACTAGGAAAACCAAGCCTATAGATCTCACAGGAGCATTGAAAAGTACATACAAGCTCGTGCCACATGAAAAAGAAATTGAATCGTTTGGCGAAGACACCCCGGATGCAAAAGTGCCCACCAATAAGCCCAAGAAGATCGATAGAAGCTATGCCAAAGAGCTTGATAAAAACGTGCTAAGCAAAAACGTTCGAAGAGCAATCAATATATCGAATCATGAACGTAAGAAAGTAGAAGATGAAGACACTGGCGCTGAAACTGAGGCTTCCAGACCGCCTTCTTTGTCTCGAGACAACATCTATGCCCGCCGCAAACGAATCCAGCTTGCTGGGCTCAGCACTGACGAAAGGAGCAAGCTTTTTAAGCACAGAATCAAGCCCACGAACTGGATTCCACGAAAAACGAATCTGCACGAATCAAACGACGACCCCACCACCACCAAACCTAATAAAATAAGGGCCCTACCTTTCAAAGAATCTGTTCCAATCAAACATAGACAGTCTTTGGAAGAGTCTCATGCCGAGCCAGTACTTCAAAATACCACCGGTGCTTCCAAACTTGAGCAGGCTGAAAAATTGAACCACGACAAAATTCCCAAATTAGCCCACAACCTCGACAGGGCGTTATTCTCGCCAGGAGTTAACTTTTTACAGGATCCAAGAACCAGAGTGTACAACTTTCCACCATTCCTTAAAAAAATTGTAAGTTATAGCGACTTTGACTTTCGGTCTATCAGCACGTTCCAGTCAGTTTCCAAAGACGAAACACTTTTAGGAATGGCAAAAAAGCACCAGAAACAGTATTACTCGTCGACCCTGTCGATGACGTCGACATTCATGCAGTTTTATATGCTTTTGAACAACTATAATGCCATGAAAACGTCGCGTTTTAACTTCACGCCGTTTCTGGGCCTCGTCTCCTCATTGCCCACAACCCTACTCGTCCAAGTAAAGGGCAAGCACAACGGCCAACTGATATATTCTGTAGAGTCTGACAAGTCCCACGACAACGAGATCTTGCTATCCGCAATGGGCCATTGCTTGGAAACGTTGTTGACCACTGAAGAAAAGGAGTTTGAGCGATACAAGAAAAGCTCCGACAAGAAACCGCCAAAACAACTTACGAACGTTTACAATTACTCGAAAGTTGGCAAGTTTCTACTTCGTTCACAATTGGACTGCTACGATGAACGGTTACCGGGAAACGGAACGTTCGACCTCAAGACACGGGCAGCCTGTTCTGTACGTTACGACAGCGCCAATCCCGATCCAGAGGAGAACAATTACCAGATATGGCGACTCAATGGCGAGTACGAGTCGTTTGCCAAAGAATTCAAGGATTTGGTCAGAACTGGAGCCTTGCTCAAGTATGCGTTCCAGGCCAGAATCGGCCAGATGGACGGCATCTACGTGGCGTACCACAATATCAACTCGTTTTTTGGGTTTCAGTACTTCCCTCTTCAAGAGCTTGACGAGATATTCTACAACCACGAAGGCGTGGACAAGTACAAGCACAAATCGCCCCAAAACTTGCACCAGCTTCTGTCGAGCGAAATCGACATTGACGAGCTCAACGACAACCTTCCTACCTACGTGGCCGAAACCCAGTTTGCCATGACCATCGATATCTACCAGGACTTGTTGGATACCATCACAAAAGACTTGCCCACCGATACCGGCTTTAGACTTATCATGAAGAGCGAGCACATCAAAAGAGGAACCTCCACCAGGCTTTACGCGTATGCCGTTCCCATAAGCCCCAAGCAGATTAAAGAGTTGCAGTCGTTCCCTGATAGCTTTCAGACGAGCTTCAAGGAAAACATCTCGGCGGAACAAAGAACTACAAACTTACAAGCCCACCGCGACAGGCTCACCAAGTTTAACAAGGATGCCGTCAAGGACAAACCGATTTACGGCTACTACATCGATATTGACGAGCACATGATCGACGGAAAAGTCAATACCAATCGATGCGCGTACCCCCAGCGTGTGGGGGCGCCCTGGACCACAAAGTACACCATTCACCAGATGAACCACAAGGATGAGCAAGTCAACAACAGAAACCGTGCTCACTACTTGGAGATGTTGTCTGTGCCTACGAACGCCATAGCCATGGCCAGCGAAAAAAGATCTGGGACTAGTGGTGATGGGTCCAGAGAAGATCTCATTCGCATCTACTCCAACATAGGTCTGGCGCGTGCCAGTCGCTGGGAAAAACTGGACCAGCAACCAGTGATGTATAAGCCGAGCAAGTAGAAAGATCCCTAGGTCGAACAAATATTCACGTGTATATAGTCTGGTTAGTCATATCTGAGATGATCCGTAGATCCATTGCAAACGTGTAATCGTACAGTAATCAGTCATATCTAATGACATCTCCGTGGGTCCGCGTTCCGGCCGCCCGAGTCGGCTTGGATTGTTCCGCCGCGCATGCCGGTGAATGTTTGGCAGTCCAATTACTCACATTGGGCGATGGCACAATAAACTCCGAAATTTTTTTGTGCCATCGCTTACGGGCCTACGGCCGCCTACACGGGGCGGTCATATATAGGGTGATATCTGCAAAATTGCCAACTCACTAAAATACTGCATCGCTATACTACTTCGTCACCACAACCATGTCACACTGGTTAGACTCGGGTCCTCCGCCCGCCATAAATATACAAAATCCAAATATCACTTCGTACGACTCATGCACTTCCCTCAACTCGCTTTTCGACACCGCAGGCCCCTACACCACCAACTCTATTACTCCTATCCTATCCAGAAATGGGTCGGTGTCTACAAAACAGGTGCCCCATTCCGCTCTTCTGGGTGTCAGCCTTGAGTACCTTCACCAGAAACTTAACTCCATCACTAACGAAAAATTAATTGTCATGTTGGTTGGGTTGCCCGCATCCGGAAAAAGTACCGTCGCAAAACAACTTTGCAATTTTATTAACACGACTTCACCATTCAGATCGAATATCTACAACGCGGGTGACGTGAGAAGGCTCAACGCCAAGTTCGACAATTCCGATTTTTTCAACCCCAATAACGTGCAAGGCAAATGCGACCGCGAGCTCTATGCAAACATAAATATCCAAAACATGCTTAGGGATCTTGCTCAAAATCAAGTGCAGGTGGGCTTATTGGATGCCACCAATACCACTGTCGAACGTCGTTCGCGCATGTTCCACAATATTGAAGCCAGCGGGATCGATGCTAACTGCATTATCCTTGATGTCCAATGCACCAAGGACCACTTGATGGAATTCAACATAAATGGTAAGGCCCACAACAACGATTATAGAGACAAAGATTACCTTGCGTCCATTGCAGACTTTAAAGTCAGAACTCAACACTACTACAAGGTTTATCAGCGTCTTACCGACGAAGAGATCAAGCAATATCCAGTCTCCATGTATATCAAAATGCAAAACTCAGGTGAGTCCATTGAAAACTTGTACATCGACGATACATTCAGAGCAGACTCGCAAATATACAGACTACTTTGTAATTTTGAGTCGAACTACTACGCCATGGAGGGCAAAAAATATTTTGAAGCTGTGGAAGCATTTTACAAACGCAATTAGGGGAACAGGACAGTTCAGGTGGGTTTTTCATTTCTCGTTTTTTTTTATAGAGCCTTTGGGCAAGTGAGGTAATTACAATAAACATTACATCAAACTTTTCATATACCATTCTTTTATGTAATTAATCAGGCATTGGTATTTTACTAGCAGCTCTCAACCCCGTTTTTAGGTCTGTCCCGAAGTGTCGCACAATTTGGTGGGGTTTTTTGCAACCATAATTTTGAATGGTGAGAAGAAACTAAGCACTTGACCAAGCTCATTCGATGATCGCATAGTAGGTGTAATAATTCTGTGGGTAGGTATTTGCTAATAGTGCACTACGTGTGCTATCAAGCACATCCCCTTATAACTAATCTTTTTTCAGCTTGCAATTGCAATACAAGTTGAGCATTTTGTTCCTATTTCCAGTACCTCTGTATCACTCATAATTCTACTTTTTGTTTGACATTGCGAAAAATCTAACATTATGCATATTCCATATTCACTTTTTGAGTAAAAATAGTGGCTTGCGCCGGTTGTGTACTAGAATGTTCAACTTTGACCTCAAAAACTGCCCATAGTATTGCAACTCGTGAACACTGCAATGATCTTCCGGGTCACGCCTGGAAGGGAATCTAGGGCACGAGCCCTAATGTTCCTACCGATTACATGCACTTCCAGCCTCCGATTACGTAATGACACAAAAATTGTTTTTCCCTCTATCGCGGGCCACCGCGAAAGCTACAGCCGAAACCTCAAATCTTCTCGCTAGCATCTCGCGAGTATCCCGCCAACTCGCGCAGATTGTCGCACAACTCTCCTACCAATACGCGCGCTCTGGCGCAAACGCTCCCGCCGCACGGTATCGCACCTTCTCTTCGCACTCTCATCCACCTCTACTCTGCCGCGAGCACCTCGTGCCCGAACAAACAACGAAAAAAGACTTGAAAAATTTATAAAAATTTTACCTCACTATTAGATCTAGCAAACCAATCACTTCAAAATGGGTATGTGAACAGGATTCAACGAGAGATGAACCGAAGAATGGTCATGTTGGTATCATATAATGTGGAATTTAAGCCGAGACAATGAAAGAATAAATTATAAGCACACCATTAGCGTACCACCAACTTTTGTGACTGAAGAAGAGATGGGCCATGCCAGAAAACACCAGAAACCATGAAATTACTGTCTATCAATCAACTAGCATGAACATGCCAATCCACATTATAAAGCCCCAACTCGTATTTTTAAAGGACCCTAAGAACATTACTAACATCGTATAGGTAGAGTTATTCGTAACCAAAGAAAAGGTGCTGGTTCTATCTTCACTGCTCACACTAGATTGAGAAAGGGAGCTGCCAAGTTAAGAACCTTGGATTACGCTGAACGTCATGGTTACATCCGTGGTATCGTCAAGCAAATCATCCACGATCCAGGTCGTGGTGCTCCATTAGCCAAAGTTGCTTTCCGTGACCCATACAAGTACAAGTTGAGAGAAGAAACCTTTATTGCCAACGAAGGTGTTTACACCGGTCAATTTATCTACGCTGGTAAGAAGGCTTCTTTGAATGTCGGTAACATTTTACCTTTGGGTTCTTGTCCAGAAGGTACCATTGTCTCCAACGTCGAAGAAAAGGCTGGTGACAGAGGTGCTTTAGGTAGAACTTCTGGTAACTACGTTATTATCATCGGACACAACCACGACGAAGGTAAGACCAGAGTCAAGTTACCATCTGGAGCCAAGAAGATCATCTCCTCTTCCGCCAGAGGTGTTATCGGTGTCGTCGCCGGTGGTGGTAGAATTGACAAACCATTATTGAAGGCTGGTAGAGCTTTCCACAAATACAAGGTCAAGAGAAACTCATGGCCAAAGACCAGAGGTGTCGCTATGAACCCAGTTGATCACCCTCATGGTGGTGGTAACCATCAACATATTGGTAAAGCTTCTACTATTTCTAGAGGTGCTGTTGCCGGTCAAAAGGCTGGTTTGATTGCTGCTAGAAGAACCGGTTTATTACGTGGTACTCAAAAAACTTCTGATTAAATATGAGGAGTATCTGTTTTAATATAAGTATAAAACTGTAACTGATATCTCTCTGACTTAGACATCTCTAGATTTTCACGGAATTCACAATGTGAAGCTTAACTTCATATTCATAACCCGCGTTCTTAGTATTATTCGTTGTGAGCTAGCAAATTATCTGAGAGGATTTCGTTATAGATTAAGCAATGACAGCTTCACTTTTCAATAGTTCAACAGAAACCGTTTGCTCGCGCGTTACCTCTGTAGTTGACGAAGCTGGTACTTCTACTTCTAGAGTTTCATCACTCCCTTCTTGCTTCACTTCGTCTCCCAGTTCTGTGGAAGTCGCTCCTTCTTCAACCTTTTCTTTGGTTTCAAGCTGCTTTGAATAGTTAGAATCACTTACCGCTTTCAATTCCTCTTCAACACTGTTAGTATCTTTACAGACCACGGGCGTTTCTTCATCTGCTGCGTTATCTTCTACCTCCCCTTTCTCCTCGGCTTCAATTATTTGGTTGAGTTTTCCTGAATAGGCAGGTTTTAACACAACAGGCTTGTCCCTTAATTTTTTGCCATTAAGTTCGGTAATCACAGCAGCTAACCCACCTTCGGGAACTTTGATGGTAACAAATACCGATAGGACACTATGCCTAAACGAGAACCGACTAGTTCCACGCCTTTTGTACCTGTGGAAACGGATGGCGCTTGGATGGTAGTCTTCAAAGTATTTACGGACTTCCTCTTCAGTGATATCATGATGTATCGAATGAATATAGAGGGTATCCTGGGATCTAGGCTGTGGAGGTTTCCGTAGTTTTGGAGAGTCTGGGGTTTGTTTTACCGAACTATGGTCATTATTATCTAAGCCAGATCCTCCAGATATTTTTATACTGAGCGCTCTACCCATAAACTCCTTGCCATTTAACTCTTCCACCAAACGATTGACAGTCTCAGGCTTTTCGAATTCGGCATAGGCAATTCCGAAGTGCTCTTGTCTTTTGGTGAAACGGACGGTGTGTGAGGGAACAATGACTGTGGTTCTAAGAGTTAGAACAAATACTAAGAAGTATTGCAAAAAGGTATTACAAACGGGTCGTATTCTTTCAAGTACTCTTCCAAATCTGCTTCGGAAGCTTTGAAGTTAAGGTTTTTCATGTGTATTCTGTTTTTCATAATAGATTTAAATAAAAGTTTTGCAACATTTATTTAGAAACTTTAGCCGCTTATATAGCGAGGAGAAAATTGGCAGCCAAAATTTAGTGAGTGGGGCAAAAAAAACATGAGATCTGCAGCAAATAGCTCAATTCCCGGTGATTACTGAGACACACTTGTCTTAGCACCTTCTATGCTGGCGTACACACTTATCGCTCTTGCTGGCATAACAAGATCATTGACTTGATCATTCAACAAGCTCAAAATGAACACGGGGTTATTGACAGGCAATGATTTCAACGTGTATTGATTTTACCGCTCTACTCAGGTGGTCTGTGCTCAATAATCAATGCGCTCGATAAATGACGTCTCACAAAGGTGGCGTACATACTACATACTTCACACCCTCTCGAAGTTTTAACTAGTTTGGATCGGTTGAATTGTTCGGATCGTAGACTACAATAATCGGACTGTTACACTTCACATAAAACTATATTAACATTATAAATGATTATGTATCACACACACTTGGTTAATTAAGCGGATTGTTGTTCAGCCTTAGCCTTGGCCAAAACTCTAGCAGTACCGTGTAAAGCGTATCTGTGGTTTCTTCTGAACTTGGCGTCAACACCTTTCAAGGAAGGGTACTTGTGGGATCTTGGCTTCTTGATACCATTTCTGTGAGCCTTCTTGGTTTGGTTGTGGGCGGTGTGGTTCTTGGACTTAGACATTTTTCTATTTTGTTAGTAATGGTTCCGAGTGTTTAAATGATTGATGTATCAAGTCCCAAAGCTGTGAAACAGAGTCAACTGAAAGATCCAACTGCATAGTTGGTCACATATGATAGTGGCTACTCTCTTAATTTGACCCTGTTATACAATAACTTTCAGTTCATTTCACATTGAATCTCGACAATAATCATGAATGATCATGCCCAGTTTGATGTTGGGGTGGCGGGGCCAGTATCGTTGATTATGGGCATTTACCAAGTCTTTAGACACTCTTATTCATCTCATCTCCGGTTATATCGCTTCACATACTCTAATAACAATAACTTGCTGTAGTGAAAGTAGTATTTTCAACAGGAAAAGTTATTTTAACGTACTCACTCGGAGGATGCCACTGCGCGAGGGTGGTAAATTTTTTCAGTTCATGTGCAGTATTTGCTCACGTGTAAAATAATTTGTTAGGGCTGATACCCTGAGAGAGCTAAGTGCTGGAGGAATGGTTGCAATGGAAGTACAAGTGTAGTTCTTCAAAAAGATGTGGTTTCGGGGAAACTTGGGCACGAAATTACAGGACTTGAATTTTAAAACCAAAAAACGCTAAATTTTAAATAGACTCACCTTTACTATAATTCGAGCTAGTTTTCTCTTACGTCAAGCTCAGATGAGCTTTGTTAAATTACGACCGTATATATTTGATTGATGTGTAGTCTAACTAAGTTCAGGCATCACCAAACCACTGTTATATTATGACGAAAACAAACAGAATATTACTGGGTTTGTTGAACGTCCAGCACGTCGAACTTATTTCATCGTACTTATCTACGGTTTTGGTTTTCTATTAATCCCATTTATTATTATACAATTAGTTAATTGGTGCAACATCAAGTGTTTTGGCCTTCTTGGCCTTCTTTTCTTGAGCCTTGGAGCCCATGATACCACCACCCCAGTGTCTTCTGGAGTCTTCGTACTTTTCAATGTAGTTGGCATTTATGGTGGTGAGTAACTTTGCTAATTCAGCTTCGTCAGCAGAGTTGACTTCGGTCAAAGCAGCAACAGAAGAGGTCTTCTTGTTGACTAAAAGGCCTAATCTAGCCTTACCCTTGACAACAGCGTAAGGAACACCCATCTTCTTACATAAAGCTGGTAAGAAAACAACCAATTCGATTGGGTCAACATCGTTGGCAATCAAAACTAACTTGGCCTTCTTGTTTTCAATCAAAGAAACAACGTGGTTCAAACCGTATTTGACAACAACTGGCTTTGGGGAGACGTCCTTGGCGGTCTTACCTTCAGCAATAGCGGCGGCTTCTTTGGTTAATCTTTCCTTCTTTTCAGCCTTGGTTTCTGGGGCGTATTTCTTGAACAAGTTGAAGGTTTGAGCAGCAGTGTTCACATCCAAGGTATTTTGGAATTGAGCAATAGCTGGAGGAACCTTCAATCTCAAAGACAAAATCTTCTTTTGTCTTTGCAATCTTACGTATTCGGGCCATTTGACGAATCTAGATAAGTTTCTTTTAGGTTGAATGGATTGTCCAATACCGAAATTCTTTGGAGTGGATTCAAACAACGGGTTCTTGACCGAAGCAGTAGCTTTGGTCTTGGTGGCTAATGGAGCTGGAGCAACTTTCTTGGAAGGCTGTGTCATTGAGTTAGCTTAGTTTTAATAAAACATAGCTCGCCCTACAGTATCGATAGATACTCAGCCTGTGCCACAAGAAGTGAAGCACTTTCTTCAATTCAGCGTATTAGAACTGGCTAATACTGACTAAATAGGTAACTCGACCAGAGGTCAAGCGACTTAGAAACTGACAGACTGCATCACTCCTTGCAACACAACCATTTCTTCTCGAAACAGGGGCGGCGCTATAGGAGGATGTTGTTCCAACGTCCTTATCCTAAACATACCATTTTAAATAGAGTAAGTGTTTTATTGTCGCAAAAAAAATTTGCGAATTCTCAGTTTTTTATAGTCGATGCGTGTTGAGAATTACCGTGCTGAGAATTACAGAGGTATTTAACACTGCGCAGTAAACGAAAGTTAGGTATTAGTATGGACTATACTATGGACTGATGTCAGAATGAGGTCTTTCAAATTGTAAATTAGAGCTATGTATGCAGCTAGATACATATTCAATGAGTCATGATGAACAGCGAATAGAGTGCAGCACTTGGCGAATAAAACAATATTCAACAAAACTGATTGCTCGGTCGGCTCTGTATTTATAAGTAATACTTCACCTAACAATGGACCACCCAGAATAAATGATTTTCACCACGATCTAGTAGCCAAGAAATGCGCTATTATATGAACCCCATCCTAGTGTATACGAATAATTTATGTTAGTATTCCAAGTTGCGAAGACTTATTTCCAAGCTTTTAGTCAAAAATACAAGAGATGGGCCAAATCCGGACATTTACGACCAAGTCATTGAGGAGATACCACCAGTGAGTTTATGAGTTGATAGAGATATGGAAAGAATAGTAAATCTGGGATGTTTTACGCTCTAGGATTCGGTAAATTGGGTGGTTGCAAATCACGCGCACTTATAAAATATACTAACGTGACTTCCCCACTAAATAAATCATATGAAATTGACAGGTATTATCCACCAGTATTCTTTTCCTAGACACCAATGGTCAAATACAACAAGTACATTGTTGCCGGGTTCGAGCCGTCAGACGCAAAGCAGCTCAAGGACACTTCAAGCTCCAATTTGCTTGTGGATTATCCTGTTTTATGCTCGGCATTGTCGCAAATCTTTCCCTACCTTTTATTGATCGATAACTTTCTCGAGATAGTGACATGGACAAATGACGACCCGTACCTGAATTTTTTAATAGTGACGATATATCTGTGCATTGTGATGTGGTGGAACATATTGGGCTGGGTGATTTTGCCCATGCTTATGACGCTTACGTTTGTATGCATCGTCTGGTCTGTTAGCAGTGTAGTGTATGACTCGCAGTACGACGAAAAACCCACCATAGATGAAGTTCTCCACACCCTTCATAATATCACCATGCGGTTCGAATTGCTATTGAGACCCGTAAAACACATTCCGTTCAAGTTTAAGAACTATGCCAAGCTAGTAGTTATGACGGTAGTGTTGACGCCATTGCACGTATTGCTCACCACCACCATCATCAAACCGCAAAGATTTATATGGTTTGTGGGTTTATTTGCACTCACCTACCATTCTCCATGGTCATTCACCATCCGTAGATTGCTCTGGAGATCAGTGTATGTCCGGGTATTTGCATATTACCTTACGGGATTGGACATAAAACTCAATCGCAACCGCGACCCCACCGACTTCAAGACCGTCAGCAGGGCCCAAAGTCCCAATGCCAGCGACACAGAGGACTCGGATGCCTTGCCATTATTGAGCGACTTCAAAATCATCAAAAAGGCTATACTATCACCTACGCAGCTTCTGCAAATTGTACTCTTTGAAGTATTGGAGAATGAAAGGCGTTGGATTGGATTGGGATGGTCGGGTCTATTATTGCCCAATGAAAGATCCAACTTCTGCTTTGAACACTCTAAAACTCCAGTACATCCTGTAGGTCCTGACAAGGGCGACGACTTCCAGTTTCCGGTGTTTGAAGATGATATCTACACGTACAATTGGGAGTGGTTGGAGTCGGAGTGGACCTTAGATAACAGTTTTTGTAAGAACTCCTCGTCCGAAGGCTGGGTATACTATGACAACTCATGGACCTCCGAAAGGTACACCGACGGCTTTTCCAAGTACACTCGTGCCAGAAAATGGACTCGCAAAGCAAAGTTGTCAATTGACAAACAAGACACTGTATATGACGGATAATGAACAGGCACAAGAATTTAGATAATGAACTCGAAGCACATGAAACTTTGTAGAGTACTGTAGAGCAATTAAGTATTAGCAAGCGAGCAAAGACCACGATGATATTATACCATGATGCTACCAAATACTCCTGGATAACCGATACTACAAAACGACTATCGTATTCGAAACCACCATAAGACCAAAGCATGACTAATTGGCCTAGATTTCTTGCATATAGCACAAATACCTCTAGCAGACTACTTGCAAAAGACATTTCGACTTTGACGTTTTGCTTTTTCGCAGCCATTCGATAATTGGGACAATAATCAGTTGGGCTTGAAATTACAGTGAGTACTAACAAATATGGGCGGTGCCGTTCCTTGCATAGGGTGGCTTGAGTCAATTGGCAATATGACAGTAAGTTTAACACTACAAACAAGAGTTCACACCATCGAGAAAATAGAATGTATGAGTAGAGTTTAGCATGAATGCGCTCAACAGATATATAGTGCAACTAGTAGATAGTCAGAGCTTACACATAAACCAGCATTGGATGTAAAGGATAAAGGTTATGGGCAATTATCGAGAACGAATATTTCAAGGCACAAGCTAATGTCTTCTAATATTGCTATTGAGAAAAAATGTGTTTGAGCTCTTGTATGGTAATGACCAACCCTCTAGTTTGACATTTGTCCTATATGGTTATACAAAAGTATTATTATAGCATTTGGCCTCAAAATCAATCATATTTTCCAAGAAATGATTGGACTAGTATGTAAAATTCAAATATGTGTAGAGCTTCCAATTAGACAAAGCACTTTCAGAATTATCAGAGTAGGTAAGGAGACAAGGTACAAAACTATTGTTATAGTTCACCTTCCATATCTGAAGAGTATAAAAACTTACTTCCATGATAAAGTAGGAAAACGGAGATCTAGTTTAGGCATGCCAAGAGCTGCCTATACCTTCTATCACGTGACCAAACATACAACTTGAGATAATCGACCCTGTTAGATCTGACAACAACGATGATTGTTTTGCCCGGAACGCCTCCAGTACCTACGGCCATCAAGCCAGGGAGTACTGTTCCAGTAAGTATTGTATCAGCACGCTCAGCAGTAGTAATTCCCTCGATTTCCGGTCGCCACGATGCAGTCCGGTACGCCGTGGATTTGGAGCACTACCTTAAAGAAATCTACAAATACGCGTACGATATGGCTCAATGTGAAGATCCGCAAAACTTATTTTGTCAATTGAGAATTGAGTTGTACAAGGGAGAAAAAATACCTTGGAAAAACGTTGTTTTTGGGGCCAAAACGACCCGTGGAATCAAGCTGATCAAAAGCACCTTGGACGCCGCCAGCCGCAGCCAGATTTCCTGGACGCTAAGCAATGAGGTCGAGGTAGTAGTAGTATCGCTAGCACTTACATATTTGCGCATTGGAGCGGAATTGGTGAACGAATTGATCGACTCTGATGACGCGGGTGGTTCGGAGGTGTCCAATGAAAAATGGCGCCAGGTCTCGAATTTCTACAAGAAATCTATATCCTTTGCTACTTTTGGCTCTCAGCAAGTCCTGGGAGTCTTGGGAGTGCTCGAACCGCTGGATTTACCCTTAAATCCGGCATTGTATGCGTTTATAACCAAAATCGGCGAGGTGAGTGTTCAGATGTCGATGCTCTCCAAGTCCTCGTGGATCAACCGTAAATTACTCGATACCACCAACTCCATCACCACAAAGAACAACGGAACCCTTAGTCGTGTTGCTGTGTTTGTAGTGAACGAGCTCAAAGCCTGTAAAAACCTCCTTCAGCTGCTTGTATCTGACCGAAACCAGACCTCACTTGACACCACTGGCTGGTACGAATACTTGGGGGTGGTGGAAAAGTACGCCAATGCTTATGCCGGATTGTTCCTCTCAATTGAGAACTATAACCAGGATAAGCTTGGTAATGCCATAGGTCTCGTAAGTTTTAGTCTTTTGAATTTGCAAAGTAAGCGGTTTGACGGTAATGAAGATACCAATAAGAAACTTTCCAAGATGCGAGGCAAATTAAGTGGCAAACACAACGAGCTGTTGTTGACCAAATTAGACTCTGTCAGTACGCTCAACATCAATAAATCAGTCTTCAACGATAAATCTGGTATTGTGTTGAAGGACTTGTCGTATTTGTTTGACCAATTGATCAGTCTAAATCTTAAGTATACGAAGGAAAATAACAACTTGAAATTTGACGAGGTAGTTCACTGGCTGGATATTAGTAGCGATGTTAAGTGGCCCTTGGGCTCACAGATTCCAGTGAGTCAGGTTGAAGCTTATAGTCCCCTTGATACCAGCACTAAACCAGCCTCAGCAAGAGGAGCCTACTATTGATCAAGATAATTACAAATAAAGCTCAAAATTCGAATGTTATCAACTTATATGAAAAATAAAAATGATTCTTTACTAGTGTTTGCTAAAAAAAAATACTAGATGGTATAATAAATAATACGAAATGTTGTTTTTGGAATTCAAATAATATCAACTTATATGAAGATTGGAAGTAAACCGTAACTGATATTTGCTCAAAAAATCACTAGATGTTATAGTAAATAATACAAAATGTTGTTTCCGAAATATTGAATTGACTACTCACCAGCCAATAATTAATCCCTTGTCGTTACAGGTAGTCGCTTTTCGATGTTATGAATTAGATGGATAATAAAATGAAGTGGACCGTTCTAGGTGCTCGTATTAGTCTTCCATATGAACGTAGTATTGAATTCAATATCGAGACCATTTTTTAACATCAGGACGATCCCAGTTTTTTTTCGTGTTAAATGTGGATTGCAATCACACATATTAGTACGAAAAAGTATCTACTATGACTTCAGGGCCCCAAAATAGCACTCAAAAGAGACCTGCGCCCGAGTTTTCGAGTATACTCTTGGTCTCTCTTTTTTTAGCTGGTAACCGACATTGAAATACTGACGGCTTTTTATGAATTTCAAGGCTCTCAAATTTACAATTGTCTCCGTTCTTAGCCAGCTTCAAACCTTATTGCACTAAGCCAAATATTTTGCAGTCAAAGACAATCACGTGACACGTTGCTTTATCAGTTGAAAAATTTTCGAATTATATAATTTAAGATGCAGCGATGGTTGAACTTCAAGACATACCCAAGAAGTACATAGATCCTCTTGCACCAAAAGATAAAGGTGAAGGTTCCAGAGTCAATGGAAAGGACTGGAAAATTAAAAAAGATGCTTTTCGTGTGAAGACATTCGGAGTTAAAAAGAGCACTTTTGAAGCCAGAGAACAGAATAAGCTTCAGGAACAACAATTTAAGCAAAGAATCAAGGACCTCAAGGACGAAAAAGACGGAATTAGACAAGGACGTATTGATGACTTGAAAAGAAGAAGAGAAATCAAGGCTGAAAAGGAAAGACACGAACGTATTGCGGCCAAGATGAGCGCCAAGAAGGTCGAAAGAATGAGAAAGAAGGAGAAGAGAAACAAATTGTTGAAGGAACGCTAATCAAGCGTTATGTTCACGTTGATCTGGCCATTATTAGGGCCCTTGCCGCCTCTATACCAGTGTATCCCTGGTGTCTGATGGCCAGGAAAATCATCTCATCGCTCTCCTGCACACAATTCGCAGTGCTGTTCTGCAGGCGAAGCGATAGCTGGCCGGTGAGCGCACGCCGGAAATGAGGACCACCGTGGCACCGTGGGAACAGGACGGCACGAATGTGTGTTTATGATGGCATCTTATATAGTGCTGTTCCCTGCCAGCATCGCATATCTGAAAGCCATAATCTTAGCATACATACCCAATAAATACAGTTTATGCATTTTGAAGCATCGCAGCAATAGAAGAGCGAATGACGGTGGCGCGAAGGGAGGGTTACCCGGCCATGAGGGCGCGAGTATAAATACGTGGGCAGTCCCGCATTTTCGGACGGCCCAAATCTAGATAGGGATCCTGTATACCGGCAACCGTTCAATTTGTGTCACTATTAATTTTGTGTCACATTCTTTCGACTTATCGTTATACTGCTTGTTTGTGGGGAAACATACAGTACGATATATATAGTCTGCAATAAACATTTATAGAGATTGTTAAGCATTTGCAGCAGACTTCAGCGTTGGGATACATTGATTTGTCTATCTCCGCACCATAAATAATAATTGCATACAATGGATTCATTGAAATTACCAACGACGGCAGCGCAAGCGAAGGCGTTCACTGCTCCAAATTCATTGTTGTTTCCACAAGGCATTGATGGTGAAAACAAAGGTGATGCTCAACAGCAATTCCAGCAACAACAACAGCAATTACATGATAATGTAATAATTAAAAAAGACGAAACCTCGGATATTATAGAACCTAAACAAGACGAAGATGATGGTGCCACTTCGGGAATAGTGCCAACCTTGCAAAATATTGTGGCCACTGTGAATTTGGACTGTCGTCTTGACTTGAAAACCATTGCACTTCATGCTCGTAATGCTGAATACAATCCTAAACGTTTCGCAGCCGTCATCATGAGAATCAGAGAACCGAAAACCACTGCTTTGATTTTTGCCTCCGGTAAGATGGTTGTGACTGGTGCCAAATCAGAAGATGACTCTAAGTTGGCTTCAAGGAAATACGCAAGAATCATTCAAAAGTTGGGTTTCAATGCAAAGTTCACAGATTTCAAAATTCAGAATATCGTCGGCTCTTGTGATGTCAAGTTTCCAATTAGATTGGAGGGATTGGCATTTTCACACGGTACTTTCTCGTCGTACGAACCTGAATTGTTCCCTGGTTTGATTTATAGAATGGTCAAACCGAAAATTGTCTTGTTGATTTTCGTATCTGGGAAGATTGTCTTGACTGGTGCAAAGCAAAGAGAAGAAATTTATGCAGCATTTGAAGCCATTTACCCTGTGTTGAGTGAATTCCGTAAATCTTGAATTGCTGTTATATTAACCAAACTCATAATAGATCTAACTGCCCAACCTGAGCTACTGACGAAACTGCTAAGATTCCCAAAACAAAAAATCATTGTATAGTACTTAACTGAAAACCAAAACAAATTTATTTCACATGGGTTTATTGTACTTCATTCTCTCTTGCTTTTCAATACGATATTTAATTGAAGAAACATTCTTTTTGACTATTCTGTAGCTTTGGATGATTTGAAAAAGTAATCTTGGATATTCTTCTTTACTGGTTTTCTGCTAATATACTTCAAAGACGTCTTGTTAGTTATTTCTTTAGATACTTTTGACATTTTAGGACCTTGAGCTGGTTCAACTGACGACGATCTCGACTTAAATTGCTGCGAAATATCTCGTATTCTGGATAGTTTATAATGGTGTTTGGCCTCAAAGTCTAGGCGGGATTGCAGAGCAGGTTCTGCATCTGATGCGTCAGTAGGGTTGAAGTCTGTGAAAACAGGACAATGGTCAGACCCTAAAATGTCTGCCCAAATATCGGCATTGGATATGCTGGCAAGCAATTTGGGGCACGAGCACAAGATGAGGTCGATGCGGGAGCCGAAATTCGATTGCCGGGCGCTGGTCAAGGTGTTCCAAACGGTGTAGATCTGGGAGCGACGGCCCTGGGTGTAGCGGGTGGTATCGTAGAGAAACTGGCTGGGCTGCTTCAAGCACTCGGGAGCCACGTCCATGTCATACTTGAGGGATGGAACGGTGTACCTATTAAGAAGGGTTCGCGCTGGGGTCGAAGACTTGAACTCAAGGCACTCGAGGTAGTTGATGGACTCGAAACCCGGATTAGTCGGGGTCGTCACCACTAACTGGGACTTGAGCCGATCAGAGATGCCCTCGGCACTATCGATTAAGTCAAGGCACACGTTTATGTCGCCCATGACCACGACCTCTTTGCCATGATTGTGCTTGAGGTTGTATGCCCTTTTAAGAAGGGTTTCCAAAAACGCGAGCCGAAATTCTTCCCCTTCTTGCGAGCCCATGGAGTTGGCCGGACAGTAGAGGGCAAACACCACGAGGTTGGACGCCAATTCCACCACCACACATCTTCCCTCGCTATCTAGGCGTAGCCCCAAGTCTTTATCTACATCTGGGTACCCGCCTATACCATCAGGCAGGTCACGGTATAGTTGGTTGGCCGCCGACAAATACCCCGAGATGCCTTCTTCCGCCTTGATGACGGTGAGAGCCGAGCGAACGGGGGGAGGATCCAGGGGATTGGGGATTCGTACAAATAGGCCAACACCACTGTAGCCTTTTTTGTGTTTAGGAAGCGATATGAACAGTCGATAATTGTCGAGATGGCCAATGTTGCGAACCGACGATATGTTGGCGTGCGATAGCTTGAGCTCTTGAAGGGTGATTATATCTGCATTGAGGGCAGTAAAAAGAGAGTTGTAGTCGTTGTTCAAGGTATTCCAGGGATGGTAATTGAATAGCGTTTTGACGCCGTTGACGTTGAACGAGACGTAGCGAACAGACGAGGCGGACTTGGGTTGTATTCCGAGAGTGTCCATGAGACAAATAAAAGACAAACAGTAGACAAAAGATGTAGAGCGCGGAGGAAAGAAGATCGAACGATGGAGGAAGAACGAGGAAGAGGAGTGCGAGTGGAGCGGAAAGTGAGAGGAAGTGCGAAGTGTGAAAGTGAAAATTGAAAAGTAGAAAGTGAACTGAAATGCGCGAACAACGAGTCGAATAGTGAGTGGTTTCAAGAGAAGTAGTGCAGAGAGTGATGTGAAGTAAGTGCAGTGAAGCAGCGCATTAGTATGTAACGGGAAGTCATTGTAGTGAGAATGGGAATCGTGTTGTAGCGAACGGGACAGACCATAACCTTTTAACTCTATTTGTTATTCTCTTTATTATTGTTCTACTTCAATCAATACTCTATTCATTCACTTTTCTTTTAATTATTTTCTTCAGCCCCTCTCATTTCATCTATAACAACATACTACGATCTAATTTAGTACCGCCTGAGACTAATATTACATGAATACAATCTCACGCGTACCAGAACAATTTCATTCCTGTTCCATTAGGCACCAACGGTCTGGAACATGTTGGTGCTCTTCCAATCCTTCCACTACATAAAACATCTACCGGCTCTTCCGGCCATGTCTAGCTTCAACCTCCGCTCTATACTTTCTCTTCCCTGCGTGTTTCGGCTGTACGCGTACACCCGCTTTTAGTCTCGACTTTCTCGATTTTCTCGATTTTTGTTGCAATTTCTCGCGCCCTTCAATTGTGCATTTTGGCTGCCGATTGTTTAGACGCGTCTCACTTCATTTATTTATCACTACTTTTCTCACATTCACCTCAACCACGTCCCGTTTTTTCCGGTAATTGCCTTTTAATTCATCAATCCTTCCATCCAACCCACCTATCCTCTTCTACCACCCTATCTTTGGCCGACTTCACCACCGATCCTCCACCCTTTTGTTCCTTGCCCATATTAGTCGCTACGCCCCTTCCCGCCTGTGTGTGTTGTTCAAAAAAAAAAAAAACAACCTTCAAGATCTTGCAGGCCCACATTCGTTAAAAAACTCTATCTTTCATCATCCATCAACACCATCGTTCTAGTTGTATTTAGTTGCTAGTTGTCATGATTGATCCAGAATTGTTCATCAGGAACTCGCCGTTCCGTGTCACCCACAACGACTCGTCCAATTCCTACAACTTGGCTAACACCACACCCGACTTGCTCAAGTTCCAGTTGCAAGAACAGTACCGCACCAAATTGAGCGAGCTCAAAAACGACGCCACATCCCACGCCGACCTTCACCTTCTCAATACCCAGTTTTTGGAAGACTCCTTCAACCTGCACCTCCAGTCCAACTTGGACCACGGCAATATCACCTTGACCGATTCGTTGCCCAGCCTCAGCTCGTCCTCTATAGCCACCGCTGAAGATGAGGACTTTGAGATCGACTCTTTCGTTCTCAACACCTTCGGTAAACCAAACTACCTTAACCTCAAAGTATTGATTGAAAACTCCATACTTGACACCTCCAGGGTCAACAAGGACTCCATTCTTACTTTGGCGTCTCTTCATACGTTAAAAGCTGCATTAGAAGAAAAGAAAAACTTGCAGCTGTACTTGGTTTCGAAGATTTCCATATCACAGGAATTCATATCCAATATCATTTTGAAAGGACAGGAAGATGAAGATTCCAGCGATTTGGACTCCGCCTTGCTTCTTAAAATTCTCAAACTGAATACAAGCCTCCAAGATCAGCTCCTCACCACCAACGCTGAGCTTGAACGGCTCACAACTAAGTTAACCAACCACAACTTGGCTTGTTTGGTTTTGGGTTATGTTGAAGATGTCAAGCTCTCATCGAGCAACAAAGACTTTACCCTCTCGTCGTCCCACTCCGATTCCTCCAAAACATACGTGGGCACCAACTCCATGTCATCACCATTCAATTCTCCAAGAAGAGTCAATCCTAGTAATTCGCCCCGTAAAACCATCAGCTCCGAGTCTGTGCTCAAGTCGTTTGATTCCATGTTCTCCCATATAGCTTCTGTTGCTGCCCAGAGAAACATCACACTCCCACCACCTCCATCGCCTTCCCAATCACAATCTCAATCGGACTCTGTAAACGAGCGTACGATCTGGGCTCAAAGATGTATCGACGCCATAGTTGGCCAAGTGAACGCTCCAGAAGTCTCATCTGATGTTGCAACTCCCATGTTTGACAAGGCAGCATTTCTTTCCAATGGTGATGTAGCAACACCTTTGAAAGGTGTCAAAGGCTCGCCGTATTCGACCAGCTCACCTGGAAAGTACGCTACTCCAGCTGAAAAAGTGGTTGCGGAATACAAAACAGCGTTGAACGATATGAGGTTCTCGCATCAATATTTAACCAAAGAGTATGAAATTTCCCGAGAAAGCTCTCTGAAACTTATACAAGAATATCGTAAAAGAATTTCTAGCTTGGAAAAGGAGTTGCATTCTACAAAAGGTGCCTCGGGCATTAGTTTGTCGAGTATCAACCAAAGTAATCCAGACGATATCGTAAGCAAAGACAAAGAGATCGCCAAGCTTCGCAAAGAGCTCAATTTGCTTAGAATCGACAGAATTGGCACGTCCAAGTCCAACAGTAGCTCGTTGCACCTCGTAACGTCGCCCCGAATGAACCATGGCTCGTACGACTCTCCCATCCTTGCCTCCAGTACCTCATTTGGAAACCCTAATTCGGTGTCACCAACAATTGGCGAGCTGTTGAGTCCCACCGAGGATGACGAAGAAGATAACCATCTGGTCACCAGTGGGTTATCGTCCACCAGACCTACATCTTCCAACGGCCTCCACAATTCTTCGGGCTTGAGCAATGGGATCTTGAGAAAAGAGTTCAAAAAGATAGTCAGTGACATACAAGATCAACACGAAGTGGAACTCAGCGAAGAGAGAATAATAAGAAGAAAGATCCAAGCTGAGTTGGACCGCCTCAGGGCCCACGCATAATAGACCATACCGCTTCGTTGTTTGCATATCATCTACTTCTTTCAAATTGTATTAGCTGTATATTAATGTATTGTTTTAAGTAATCGATGTAGTATAATTAGACTGCAACAATCTGACGAGAGTTGAGCAATTACGACTAGCAATTGGAGTTGTTTCAATTATCTCGTAAAGTACTGGGTGAATAAAAAAATTCTAGCACTCATATCTTATTAAGCAGGTATTATGAATGTTATATCCAATACTATTCAAGTAAAAGTTGGTGGTCTAAATTACATGAAATTGCTTGCGTTAAGACCTGAAGAATGGACTGGAAAATGCTGAACATGTCGAAAGCCTGCTTAACAAGTGATTCCGATTTTTTTATATATTTTGCTCTTTTCCATATTAGTCTTATTTATCTTCACAAAAATTATTATTTACATCTATGATATTGGGGAGTCAACATAGCTCTTTGCAAGGCATCTGCTATCGTCTTAGGTATAGATCGAAACCTGGTAGCGCCTCGCGATATTCACGTGAGCCGATATCGATCTACTCAAAGCGCCGCTACTTCTTAACTCACATACACGCGTCGTACTCCTTGAAAAATAGATGAATCTGGGACTGTACGGCAATCATGGGCAGTCAGGACCAAACCAGAATGGTTCAAGGCAAAATTGGAGCCCGAAAGTAGCCTCAAATTTCTCCTCCACCGGTTCGTACCAGAACTTGTTTCAACAAGGCTATCAAAACCAGCAGCAAAACCAGCAACAAATCCCGAAAAAATCCCATAAGAGCATAGACAAGAAGAACATTAAAGCAAATAGTGCTGTGCTAAGTAATTTTACGGCTCAAATTCCAGACAAGAGAGGTTCGGACGTGCCCGATGTAGAAGAAGTGCCAGAAGAGCCAGAAATGGTACCGGGGGTGGTACAAGCGATACAACAAGTAGTACCAGAAGTGGCACAAGAAGTCAACCACATGCATCATTCTCACAATAATCTAGAAATCGACGATTTTGCGCCCGACTCAAGTCAATTTAAGGTGCAGAACCTCGTGGCTACGGCCGATTTCTTTGTAAAAATAGCCCATGCTCATGTGGATGGAGCCAATTCGGTGGAAGGAGCCAAATGGTACTTCAAAATGATCAAGATAGCCATCAAATCCCTAATTGTAGTGGCCAATAAGTACCAATTGGAACCCCAGTTGGAGGCCGTGGTGTACTATAAACTCGCGAAACTCTACTTTAGCGAGACCGAAAACGTAAACCGAGCAGAAGACTATGCCAATAGAGCCATCGCGGTGGCTAATCGTAATAATATGCCGTCGTTGCAGTTTGCGGGCGAGTTTTTGGGGGCCCAGATTTTGGCCCAGGTCAACCCCAATCTCGTTACAAGTTACCTAAATGACCGAATAAACTGGTACCAGACATGTGGCTACGTAACTTACAGCCATATGTTTACGCTCCTCAAAATCCAGCGGTGTTTGGTCACCGAAACGGCCACTGGCCTTGTAATGCTTCAACAAATCTTGCGAGACTCGCTGCTCGATACTTGTACTAGGGCTTTGGTATTGATATATATACTGAACTTGCACCTTTATCGAGGATCTCCCAAACATGCCAGTGCTCTACTCCAGTCAGTGGACTCGGTGGCTCCACAGGTGCCCACCCAGATCACTGCAATGGCATACCTTCTGCGGTATCTTGGGTATATCCAGACTAATAATATCATACGAGCCAAGGAGTACATGCTGCATATCAACAGCTACATCCAGAGCCAACAGAGTGACGGCTGGCGCCAGTGGTCGGGCGACGGGACCTTCACGGTCTCTTCAGAGTACGGCGTTCTGGTGTCGTACAAGGTAGACTGGGTGACTTCAGATGAATTCGTAGTGGTGTTCTACTTTTTGACGGCCATTAGTTTGCTAACTGAGGTGTCTAACGGAAAAAGAAAGGCCAAAAAGGTGTTTGACCGGTGTCTTCAGATGGTCAACAAGCAGCTCGGCCATAAATCGATGCCTCTTGCCCGATACTCTCAGGTTTTAGTTCGTCTTCAGTACCTCCGCTACAACATTCAGTACTACCAGGCGTGGATGGGCTTCTTGAACGACGATTTCGCCGAAATCAAGCACCTAAACGAGTACATGCTGAATTATAACAGCGGTCATTTTGATACCCAGCCGTATATCCACTTCCAGCTGCTTTTGCCTCGGGTGTACTACATGCTTGGAGCCTACTACCAGTCTAAAGGCGATATTCAGGCCAGCAAGTACTACTACATCAAGGTCAGGAACCTCTCATGTGTGGCCGAGATACCCAACGCCCTATATGGACTCAGTTTGCAGGGATTGGGCGAGTTCAACGAACTCTATATCTACTCAACCCTCCATTTATTGGTACTCAATGAGTATGAAGTACGTGAAATGTCTCGCCGGGCGTCCAACAAGTCCAACACCGGTATTAGCACATATCTCAAGGTTCGGGGCCAGTTGCATAGCGACTTGACAGAGGCCTTTACTTCCAAAGTCACATCCAATAGCTTCACCCTCAATTTCGTGGGTTCCAACGCCTTGTTGAAGCTCACGTACCATCTTCTTCTTCACGTTTTCAACGACGTAGCCATGTCAGGAGACCAGCACCGACATCAGGAAAATATCAACAAGATGTTGCTCGACCAAATGGGCCAAGTTATGGACGACTTCAAGGATGCCACCAGCTTCCCGTTCATCACCAACCTAATCAGCTATCTTATATATAGAGGCACCGACGATGTAAACCAGAAAAACAGGTGTCTTGAGAAGTGCATAGCCACTGTTTCCGTGGCATCTTCTTCGGATAACGACAGAATAATCAGCATATTTATCCTCAAGAGCTTGATCCAGCACTTTCGCCAGATCGGCGAAAACGAAAAGGCTAGCATGGCTGAACTTCAGTTGGAGTACTTTCACAATGGCGTTGGACACAAATTTGCTTTTCTAGCGCAGAATGTAGACAACCGCTAACCCAAAACACCGACCCACTAGAAAACACGACTCCACTAAATATAATATTCATTACTGTCACTGAGCAATTTTAAGCTCTCCATATTGAGACTAGAAAGAAGTGAAGTTTTTCCGGTGCTTGTACATAGGATACATATCATGTATACCAATTTAATGAGTGGTTTTATAATAAGCGTAGATATCATTTATAATATAGTACCATTAAAAAGTGAATTTACGAGACACTCTTTTCGAGAAATGTGAATAAAGCTCAAATACGTACTTACATGTTTAAAAAATGGCGAGACTGCTTGATATTACAACAATAACCTATCGAATAATTATTTGTTTCATTCACCCATTTCCTTGTTCAAACAAAAATCTCATAATTTAAAATCACTTCAGTAGAATTCATATTAGACTTATTTGTCTCAACTTTTATGTATCTAGTCAAGGAGGTGCTATCCAGACAATAGTATGAATTACATAATTCGCTTGGATGAATAGGCTTTCCATTACATTTTTATTACTAAGATTTATGTTAAACATGGTACATGCTAAATATACAGATCTACTTCTTGGACTTCTTCTTCTTCTCGGACTTCTCTTCGTCGTCGTCTTCGGCCTTTCTCTTCTTTTCCTTCTTTTCCTTCTTTTCCTTCTTTTCTTTCTTTTCCTTCTTCTCTTTCTTGTCCTTCTTGTCCTTCTTCTCCTCCTTCTCTTCAACCTCAACTTCTTCAATCAAAGTCTTCTTTGGCAATTGTACTTCTGGAGCAGCCAACTTGGACTCTGGAACAGGTGGAGCGGGGGTTTCGTCATGGTCCTTGTAATCGGACTTCCATGATTCTGGGGTATTTTCGTTGGCTCTACCGAATTTGTCCAACTTACCGTCGGCCTTCAATTGCTTCTTCTTTTGAGCAACTGGTCCTAATCCCCATCTTCTTGGGTAAGTGTCACGTTCCATGATACATCTTTTGACCTTGGCCACGACTCCGTGGTCGCAGCCTTGCAAGTCTACGGTGGTCATTTGGGCGATACCAATGGCAATGGCTTCACCCTTGGTGGTCATCAACACAACCTCATCGTATAATTCAATGCCTTCTTCGTAACGCAACAATCCTGGAATCATCAATTTGGCTCCGTAACAAACAGAGTTTACAGCACTGTCTTTGACAACAATTCTCTTGTAGCCAACCAATAACGATTCCAAAGGTTGGATGATTTTTCTCAAGTATGACTCGTCTCTGGTGTTGTCGTAGACATATTGAGCATCCAAAACGTCGTGCAATGAGACCAAGTTGTCGTTCTCACCCATGGCTCCCGAACGGACTCTTCTCAACTCCTGCATGTGACCTCCCACACCCAACAACATACCAAGGTGGACACACAAAGTTCTCATATAGGTACCGGCTTCACAAGAGGCCCAGAACACACCCAAACCACGCTTGTTGTCGAACTCAATCATCTTGGAGTCGTAAATAGTTCTGACTCTCAACTGTCTCTTGACGGCCGAGATCAATGGAGGTCTCTGGAAAAGCGCACCAGTGAGATTTTCGAGCGAGCGGCTCAAATCCTTGGCGTCGTCCAATTCTTCATGCAAACGAACAATGCATACATACTCCTTACCGGCACCTTGTTGAGACTTGACCAAACGGGTAGCACGGTCGACACATACAATCAAACACCCAGTGACCTTAGGGTCCAAAGTACCAGAATGACCGGTTTTTTCCACTCTCAAGATTCTCTTGATCCATGCAACGACTTCGTGCGAACTTGGATTGGATGGTTTGTCCAAGTTGATCACACCAGAAGACACATACGACTTCAAGTCTCTCTTCAATGGAGTGGACCCGGAAGGAATAGGGGTGTAGTGTCCACTTCTGACCAAGAGTTTATCGTAGTTTTTCAACAATAATGGCCATTCTGATGTATCGTTAGAGGGCGCAACAGCCTCTGGCTTAATTACAAAGTCTGACATTAATGAAGAGTGGTTTAGATTTTGAAAAGTTTTGAAGTTGAAAATTTGTTATAGACATCGTGCGGCGGGTGATGCGCGGGTGATGCGTGTGCGAACCATCCTTGCGATGAGCAGGACGAGATAACAGTAATAGAAGAACTCATATAGGGTGAGGGTAGAGGCCATAGAGGGTAGTGTGGTAGTTTGAAAGGTTGTGTATGGTAGCACGAGTAGGCTGTCTTGAGATTGTTCTGAGGTCTCGATGTTTCGAGGGTCGATGTGTCTCATGCGAGTAGTACCATACCAGTATAGCCTGACTCTGTGGTAGAGTTGAATTTCCGGGTGCGAATAATATCGCAGCAGGTCAAGAGTTGGGTTTGGAGTGATAATGCAACTTGGCGCACTCTGGTTGGTATTACATTGCAAGTATTGGCTTTATGTGGTAGATACTCTGGATATGCCGCTTTACCAGCGACGAGGCTATGACATCGATACGCAAACTAAAATTTCCACTAGCACTAGTACACTGGAAATACTCACTCTTACTAGACTAGAAAACCCTATCTCTCGCTGAGATCTACTATCACCAGTTTACTAAACCATACCTTTCATCATCTTATACCGCTAATTCTAGCTAGCGGCACTATTTCTCACCACTACTGCCTTGAATCTCGCTAACATCACTCTGTATTTCACTAAAATTACTACACTATCTCTCACTAACACCACCACCTATTTTCCTTCCAACACTAGCATTTTCACCATTTTCGTCAATATCCTCATGATTCAGTCTCTGTGATTTTTCGTCCCTGCTGACAAGTAGTCGATTACGTAGGTGTTTTGCTTTTTTCTGCTTTTGCTGCAAAAATTCTGGAAATTTTTACATTCGATTTTGACAGGTTTTATAATCTTTAGTTATTTAAGTTATGATGAGCTATTTACTAGGCTCTATCTAGACTTGAGTCACTATTTAGACTTGTTTGAGACCGACAACGAGTAACAATGCAGCAGCCAACTTTATTGTATATCTACCAAAACCTCGAAATTGGGGAGCTTTCTCTATAGAGAACAAGATTACAACTGTCGTTGTACTTGACCCGGGCAAAAAGAATGTACATGTCTTCGAGATCATAGAGAACATTGGCAGATCTCAAATAGTTTATTCCCAAAAATATACCATCACCGTTAACACAATCCAAAGCAATCAGACAATAACCCAAATAAATCCCTTTTTGTTAGTGGCTGGCTGGATAAACTCTTGGTAAGGCTCAGCAATTGATTCTCGATTGAAGTTTTCTTTCATTATCTTGAAGCCTTGGTCACACGCATGCGTGCTGTTGAGTCCATCCAAGTCAGGAGTAACGCTACCTATCACATTTTGTGGGATGAGTATAATGGTGGTACCCGAATATATAAAACAGAACCATTGACACTGATTGCTCTTCTGCCAGCGGTGGCTGTCGCAAGGTTCACTTCCAATCCATCCTCTTCATTAATGAGGAGTCCCACCAACGAATCAGAGTACTTTCAGTGTCATATCCGCCAAGGACAATACTGCCAGTCTTGGCAGCTGGCTCTTTAAAGAAGAGACAACCTTGTTGATATAGCCCTCGTCTAACATGACTTGAGGAAAGTTAGATTAAGTTGCGTTACCGAAAAATGAAGCCATGAACTCAGATTGTTTCTATCCAACACCTAAGACACCAAGATCAGCAGGTTCTTGGTCAACTGCGAATTGAACGATGGGAGGATCTGGAACGTTGGCAAAACCAACACTGTCTGTTCCAAAAGTACCCGCAGCACTGGTGAAATCGTACAAGGTTGCAAATCACTCATCGAGGTCTTTCCAAGTGGAGGTCTTTGAGGGTCATAAGTAACAACTTGCTCTGACGGCATACAAAACTGAAACAGCCCATTAATCAGAACCACCTGTGTCAAGGGTAACATGAACATGATCTTATACAGGGTAATATATGATACCTACGTTGTTCAATTCTACTGCAGGTGAACCTCTTTTGTTGGTCCTTCTATTAAAAACTGGTCCTTCGGTAACACTGGAATCCATCACACCGCTATCGCCTCCCATTCCCCATATCTTATAGTGATGGGATTGAAATACCGCTGGCCACTATGTCTAAGATTATAGCCATCAAAGTACTTGATTGAAACTATACTGGCCGCGAAAATTTACTAATGACAAGAAGAACCTATTCATTGTGAAGCGAGAGCCAGTATTTATATACCGAGTAGCTTGCTGCGACTTGCAAGACCATGACTGCATCTCAATTGTTCATGCCATGATACAATTTGCCTCTGCGACGTTGGCCACCTTAGAAATAAAAATTGCTGCAAAATTTCGAAATATTGAGCTGCATGCAAGTATTATGCACCGATAAGTACCTGAATTATTCTAATTATTTTTTTGAGATTAGCCGTATCGGAGGATTTTGAGCTCTGTACAGAGCACAAAAATTAAACTTGACTGGTGGTGACAATTATCCGAGAGAGACGATGTTTCTGCCATCCTTGTGATGCTAAACAGCTTTTAGATCAAAGTCCAACACATGGTATAGACGTTAGGCTATTTTCAACGGTGTCGCACAAAATTCTGTGCCGGGGTTTTGATAAATATCTACAGGAATTTAAGGTTGTGCGGTGTTAACGTATCGTATTCATCTTTTTGATATCCGTTAGAATTTATTGCGAGGTTCTGTTTTTTTTTATTTTATTCGCAAATCTAAACAATTCGCCTTTACCCCACGGCAAAGAATTTACCCGTTCATTAAATGGCACCCAATCAAATCATTTATTGATCGCGCGTATATTTGCTTGTAACTATTGTTTCAGTAGTTATCTGAATCATCATTGATTGCACCAGTATCCCTCTAATTCAAATTAGTTGATTTGCCGATTTTCACATTCGTCATCAAGTCTCCTCACAACCACCTAGCTTTTCTATCGTTATATTATCCTAACTACATCCTTGTGTTAATCTACTTTGCTAGTCTGACTAAGCTCTACTCATTGAAATAACAAGACAGCCTAATATATCTGGGTTGTATTGAATATTTATCAGATGCCAAATGTAGAAGCCTCTCCAATTGATCAATCATGTAGTCCCATGATGCCCACAATCTCGTTTTTGGTGAGTTCTAACCAAAACAACTCTCGCCCAAGATTTCTGACCGTTTTTACACACATATCAAGTCGATCGTCATTTATAAGCTCGGGCTGCGAATGAAAGGTTCCGCTAACTAAACTAATGGTGTCCTTTATAGCCTTTGACTCCAGAATGACTTCATACAACTGATTTACCAAAACCAGGTCGGCTATTATAAGATCGTCCAACGATATCGTTGCTTCATGCGTAGTCACACGATCAACCTGCGACATATTAATTTTATCAAGCGCTGCTAGATCCTGGTTGAGTTTAGTAACACTTTGAAGCTTCTCCTGTAAATATCGAATGTGCCCATCAAGATGTTCAGAATTGGCTACTGCTTGTGTATAATGATGATTGAGTTGGTCTTGAAGGGCCCCTACTTTCATTTGATTATATTCAGCTTTGGTGCCTACGGACCATGGTGACGATTCATTGGCTACGAACTCATCAACCGCCTTCACGAGTTCTTTTTCTAATGCTCCCGAGCCGCTCTGTTTAACCAATCCAACTGGTGAGTCTATCAAGTCTAAGTTAATTGGGGTCTTATTCTCGATTTTAAGCGATTGAATTTGGTCCGGGGTAATTACTGGTGCCGCTTGCGGCGCCGGTCCTTGGTAAGAGCGTCGAGGAGAGAATCCCTGGTGGTTTTGCAGCTGAGAAGATTGGTGGGGTACTGCCAGAGGTCCCAATGGTCTTTGTATTTGTCTCACGATTTGTTTCTTGTCATCTGGCGGTGGTGGAGTTTCTTCAAATCGGGATCCATATTGCACTTGGTGGCCATGGAACGAAGATTGGGATGGCCCAAATTGAGCCAGGTCTATAGAATGCACTTGGGAGGGGCTTTGATACGGCCTTTGGATATGGGGCGGCACTGCTTCTCGGTATTCTGGCGATTGCTCACCGGGTAAAGGTAATGGGGCTTGATATCTCAAAGCTACTGGTTTCGGATTCTGACCATTCTTTGGAGGTTTTGGAGGTTTGGGTGGAATCTCAGGTGCTGGTTCTCCTCTCGTTCTTTGATCTGATTGTATTTGAGTACCAGGTGTTAATTGAATCGGTACTTCTCTCTTCACTGTGTCGTTAACAATATTTATCAACTCTAGCAAATTGAATCTGACAGATTCAGGGTTGTCTGGGGTACAATCATTGTGCCAACTTGCCAAATAGGGATGATAAAATCTTCCTTGGGTATCCACATGATTTCCTGGTTTCAAAAATAAAGACTCTTCATGCTTGGGAACAACATAGACGAGCGGTACCCCGGAATTCTCACCTTCAAACGGATAGTTCAATGGTATCCAGATTTCAATGGGAACCTGTACATCTTCGAGTACAATTTTTCCATGTAAATTAATCAAAAGGCTTGATTTGCCATCTCCTGATGTATAGATTTGTGTTCGTATGCGGAATCGAAGGTTTCGTTTGAGGTGTGCTTCGAGAAATTGATAAAGATGGCTATACACGATTTGCTTGTGAGTGTACTGGGCCTCAAGTACGTTGTATAGCCAGCTAGTTACTTGAGTCAGAAGTGCCATTCTGACGACAGTGGGTTGTTTTTGACCATGGCTCTGATGTAGGCGTTGCATATAGTGGAACACCGATCACGTGCTAGAATTCGCGTGACACCGTACTCAACTCAAAAGTCAACGACCGAGACGTTTAGATTAGGACGGTATCAAGATGAGCGGGTATGTCTAGGAGGGTATCAATTTGACATAATCAAATAATCAATACTAACAAATAGTTATCTTGTAGCTCTAGTGCTTGTGTTCACTGTTCTTTTGTCGACATTGGTGTGGAACTTTGCTCCCAAACAAAACCAAACAGTTTGGAGGTCCTCGGTAATATTATGTTTGGCTATGTGCTATTTGATGTGGGCCATCACCTACTTGGCACAATTGCATCCATTAGAAGCCCCAAGGAGGTCCAACTTGAGACCTGAGAAGTAAGCAAAAGTAAATAAACAAGCCACCCCTCTTCAATTCTAATAAACGTTTCATTTGCATCGAATCAGTAAGAAACGGTAGTCAGAAAATATCATTCAACTCAAGGAACATGTTAGTCACTCAATTAATAATACACTGATTGATAACTTACCTGAGGACTTGCCAAGAGAGGTGGAACAATTTTGACATCGGCTAGTTTAGTTAATCAGGTAGTGTAAGAGATAGAATTCGAAATATTCAACCAAACATGATTTAATAGCACAACATAAATACTTCTGTAGACTAGCTTTTTATTTACTGGTAATTAGTATTGGCTTAGGTCTTTGTAGTGGCCAAATAGACCGTCTAAGCGCCGTGAAGAACTCCCAAGACTGCATGAGTCCAGCTAGAATTTTAGCTACGGTACACATCATTCGAGCATTGGCTATCTCTCTTGCCCAATGAACGCTTTATGTTCGTGCAAGATACTAAAGACGTATAGCATTCAGTTATTTACCACCAAATGCTGCAAATTAAACAATTGGGCCGCGTCCGGGTAACCCGCATCGAGTATATAAGAGTAAAATTTGTGGCAGACTAAAAATTTATATACAGCCACTCTAGTTATAGTGAATAAACGTCTAATCAGATCACATGTAGATCTCCTGTTTCTGCCTCAAATTCCGGAAGCTCTGTGGAATTATGGGTCTTGTTATGGAGAAGAAGAAGCCAGGAGTCGGGCCCTACAACTTTGATACATTCGTATGGCCTGATGACTGGATCGTGCACGAGTGCGCCGTGCTCTGGAGTTGTATATTTCAGAAGGCATGCTCTGCTACATTCGTAAAGTCAATAATAGATATTCGTAAAGTCAATATTAGATATTGCCACTTATAGAAAACAAAAAACCATGACTGTGTTGTGAATTCATGGATTGGTATTGCAACGGCCGTAATTTCAAATCGCCTCAAATTATACGAGTCCGGCCCTCACTACTGCACATGATCGTTTCATTTAGAAAATTATTCGCAATATGCCCTAATATTTGGCAAACTTATAATGTACACGAAGATCGCCAAGCTGGCGCCACACCTCATCGCGCAGTGGCGATAACGTCACGTGTCGTGTCATTATCGATTAATTACTAAACTCATACTGTGTATTAGTAGGCGGCCCCTACGTCAACCCCCGCCACCGAATTATAATTAATATTCTTCTCATCGTACTGCACATATAGGTTTTCGCTCTTCTTAAGGCCGCTCTTATCCCAAGGCGATGCCATTATTTCGCCGCAAGCATATTTTTTGTACAGAAGTGTCTTTTGTGGAAACCATATAAGAATACCCTATCAGTCGTCATAGACAGTTACAACCTTTTGAATTATTGGGTTTCTTTTATTGGAATATTGTGTTAGTTTCATTCCTCGTTTGGTCCCTAACCTATAATCTTATTTTCGCAACTTGACATGTTTTCTAAAAGCGAGGAGAGCATTCCCCAAAAAGAAGTTGGCGGGGATGTGATACATTCAGCATCTTCTACGCTATCTATAGATGCCTCGGTTGAAGATGGCGAAACTCATTTGAAAAGACTGCTTAAAGATCGACACATTTCGCTCATTGCTTTGGCAGGTATTATCGGCCCTGGTATCCTTATTGGTGCCTCGCTAGCATTATCAAATGGCCCGGCCAGTTTACTTATTGGATTTGGGGTTATTGGTCTCATTGCCTTCACCATGATGCAGTCACTTGGTGAATTGGCGACTATGTATCCAACCGGAGGAACCTTTTCTACATTGGGTAACAAGTTCGTCGACAGAGCTTATGGTGGGGCGGTAGGTTGGAATTACGTCATTATCTGGATTGCAGTCTTGGCTAACGAATACAACACTGTGGCCGACATTATGCAGTTTTGGGGTCCACAGGTGCCATTATATGGATACATTTTGATGTTTTGGGTAGCGTTTTTGGCGTTCCAATTCTTGGGTGTGCAAATGTTTGGAGAAATCGAGTATTGGCTCGCTATTTTCAAAATTGTCGGTATACTTGCGTTTTACATTTTTTCCATTGTATATGTTTCTGGGGGTATCAAGGGCCACAAGGCATTTGGGTTCCACTACTGGAACGATCCTGGTCCATTCAAAAATGGCTTCAAGAGTGTTGCAAATACTTTTGTTTTTGCATCCACCTTCTATTCCGGTACCGAAATCGTTGCCATCACGGCAGCTGAAACCGCCAACCCATCCAGAGCCATTCCCAAAGCCATCAGACAAACGTTCTGGAGAATTTTATTTATCTATATTGGTATCGCCATTTTCTATGGTATTACAGTTCCCTACAATGATCCATTTTTGTCCAAGTCTACAAAGGCTCTCAGATCCCCCATGTCTATTGCTATCAACAATGCTGGTTGGGCAGGTGGTGCGCATTTGATTAATGCGTTTATTTTGGTGACCTGCATCAGTGCTATCAACAGTTCTATTTACATCGGGTCACGAGCAATTGTTAATCTTGCTAATGAAGGAGCAGCACCCAAATTATTGAAAAGGGTCAACAGACAGGGAGTTCCATACTTGGCTGTTATTCTTATGAATGCATTTGGGTTCATTTCCATGATGAACGTCAGTACGGGTGCTGCCAAAGCCTACGGATATATTGTCAATCTTTCTGGGGTAGCGGTATTCATAGTTTGGGGAAATGTTTGTTTTTACCACATCAGATTCAGACAGGCCTGGAAACTTCAAGGCAGATCGCTCGATGATATAGCCTACAAAGGTTTATGGTACCCTGTTTTGCCGATTTTAGGTATCGTGTTGAACATTTTCTTGGCCCTTATTCAAGGCTGGTCGTATTTCAAACCATTTGCTGCAGGTGACTGGGTGGATGCGTATGTGCTACTTCCGTTTTTCTTTGTGCTCTTTTTCTTTTTCAAGATTGTGAATAAGACCAAATGGGTTAAGTTGCTGGAGGTCAACTTAGATGAAGGTAGAAGAAAGGATGTGGATTCCAATCCCCGCAAGGATGTATTAAATACTTTCGTTTAGACGAGTAGTAATAACTAATGGACGGTAGTGATAAGTAGAGAAGCTCACCATCTTTATTTTGTAACCTGCGACGCAGGCTTGTGTCTATTAGCTCGCCTTGAAGAATCATTCTACGAAATAATGGACTGAAACTTGTGGACCGCATTGGTGCCAAACGCCTTCAAAAGGCTCGCACAAACGAGCAGCAATGATTGTCAGTAAAATCCAAACTGCGGCTACACCAAACGCCTCGATTAGTTTGCACGTTTGCACTTGCATATATCCTTTGGATACATCATCCACCGATGTTACACTACTCAATAACAAGTTGCTTTGCACAAACTGCAAAGTTTAATTTGCAAGTCGAAACGATGTACTAAAAGATAGGTTAAGACTGCAAAGATCAATTTTGTAAACAATAGAAGCGTTATACCAAAAGATAGGCCAAGGTATATTTTGTGGCTTGGGACCCTCAGGCATTATTTCTTTTAGTAGTTCAGGTGGCATGATTTCTACGGGGAAGCAGAATAGCGGAATCAGACCCTGCTGCAATACAGAGATACCGATGCATCGATATTTGAAGCACTGATTCCCCATGCATGATTTTTAATGCACAATCCCCAAATGCTGAGTACTGTAATGCGAAGTCCAAATTTAAGGGCATAATGTGCTGTTGTGAGTTTTATCTGTTTCAAGCTAGTGGGTGGTTAGTCAACCTATACCGAGACCCGAGACTAATGCGAATTAGAGATTTGTGTCTTCCAGCCTTTGGCAGTCGTCCTACTGCCACTACTTGGTTAATAATCCTGTGATTAATTACAATAGAATGGAAGCACTTGTCTAGAGCTATGGTCAGAATTGTTTATAGATTCACGCAAGCTTTGGAAGTCAAAGTTGCTGAATATTTGAAGTCAAAGTAACTGCATATTTGGAACAGCAAGCGATAAGACCCAAAATAGAGATTATGTTTTACCTCAAACTCCGTAGGTAATCTGGAAATTTGTAACCGAATTTGCTTTTGCTCAAGGCGCCCGTGATAAGTTTCACATTGTATTGTTTGTTCATATGCATGATGAGAAGGAATCGCTGATGATATCAAACGGACCTCAGGAGAGGGTCGGGCAAATTCTGAATATATTATTTAGCAGAAAACAAAAAATAATCAATTTGCCTTAAGATTGTAAGAATGGCACCAACATATGAGCATTGTATATTGGGAAAACATTCAAAACCTTGGTCTATGTCCTTATCTTCGGTTGAAACCGAGGCACATCAAGGGAATAGAAAGACCCCTAAGTACGTTTCAAAATATGCACGTAACATAGGGATGCAAGATCTAAACAAGTGTTCTTTGTTTGGGGTATGTTCGGAAATCTTGCGTCAGTATACCACTATATACAGTCCAATAATTTTAATATATGTATATTTATGCAAGATTCAAAATTGCCGTATACTCTGCCATTAGATTCCCGAACAGGCAAAGAAAAAACCATTGGGCTAGTCTCATCAAAAGAACCTAGGCTAGGCATTGTGGCTAAATCGGAGAAAACAGCTTGCGCTCGCAAAGATATCCCGACTGTCTTCGGTCAAAACTAAAGTATTTGGGTTTTGACTAAAAAAATTGCTCTATTGTCTACAAAGATGAAAATAATAATTATAAAATGTTGTAATCCCTTGCTAATTAAATCAATCGTGCCTAGTAAAAATACCCGAGCGGGGTACTTAAAACAACAGCATCGTACCCCACTAATCAGGGCTTTTCATATCTACCGATCGTGCTTTTGTTTGTTAATTTAAAAAAGTGACAAGCATGTCATGAGGCGAGCTTTTTTCTCGCCCAACTCTGACCCAACGTGTATGTACATATTATGTAGATGCAACCCCGCAAATCAGCCATAGAACTGAGTTAGGTGCGTGTATTTATGCCCAGCTGTCTAGATTATACTCATACACCTTAAATCCTTCATTTGCTAAGGAACTCTTAAGAGCAAAAGAAGATAACCCTTCACTAGTCAAGTCTGAAATAATTTTTTTGCTGCAGTGCAGTTTCAATTGTTACCACTGATTGTAAAGAAAAAGGAACGTTCAAAGCTTTGCAGATTTCCACAACCGAAATTATCTAAAATATATGCAGCTACTAATGCATGGGGATTTATTATATGTTTTATTGTAATCATCTAGAAAACGATCGTAATTTAGAGGTCGCCTTCAGTTTGAGTTAATCCTATATATACCACGAGCCTTTTCCTTTTCTTTCGATTTGATCAAGCAAGCACTTGCATTATTTATAGGACTCTCACAAACATTTTGATATGTTTCACATAACACCACCTTCAACCGACCCATTATCGTCCAACCCTACACTAGGAGGTCTTGAAAATGATGGTTTTGCAGCATACAATGGCGGGTATTATTTAGAAGGAGAGGTTGCATACGGCAGTTTGTTGGAAATTGACCACGGAGTTCCATATGAACAACAAATACAAGCATTAAACGAATCAGCAAATAGATATGGTAGCGAGTTTAGCCCAACTTTAGATAATGAGCTATTCTCACACCAGCACCAAGTATCTGGTATCCGTGCCAATACTTCATTTAGAGATAACATTAACCTCCAACTCAAATTAGGAGGCTCATTTCGCCAAAACTCTCCAATCAACCAATACTTTAGTCAGCTGCCTGCACCATTGGTCAGTTCCCACACCGGCCAAGCCGAATCTCGAGCTAGACGCGTGGTAATCTCACCAGTTGTCATTGCCAAGACCCCTGCCGGCAAACCAGATGAAGGTATAGAGATTACAAAGACAAAAACACACCCACACGTGGACTCTTTGATGTTTCTTTCAACCCCACCTTTATCTCCCACATCTTATCTCAATTTGGAAAACATGTACGACAGCGTGGGATCCGGTTCCGATAACTTATTCGGACTAGAAAATGAGGCATTGGTAGAAGGCTTTCACGATGGGTTCTTCAACTACGAAGACTTGGATCTCGCACCCACCTACATTGCTCCAATGATGCAGGACACATGGAACCATCAGGACGATGCTTTACACAAGCATAGCCTTCAGTCAGAACTGGCAAGAGTGGCTGAACTTCAACGCCATTTACAGGCACAACGCAAGGCAAATCTTGGAGAGGAAAGAGCCAGGAAACCTGTAAACTCCAGAGCACAAACAAATATTGGTAGCACCAGAAAACCAAGAAAGCGCAAGTCATCTGTGAAGACGGACATTTGTCATCTCGATACATCCTTAGACGTCAAAACAGCGATAGAATTGGCTGCCAAAGCTTTCAGCAATTCGTTTGGAAAAAATGTAAAAGATGAAAACAACGATGACCCGTTATCCCCAGCATCACTACCATCTTCAATATCCACCCCCCAGGTACACGATAGCGAACACAAAGTTGTAAGGATGACTGACCGTCTACTTGAAAGATTCGATTTGACTCAGCTCCAAGAAATGGTGATTTCCGAAAAAGAATTCGAGTGCATAAATCATTGTGACACAAAATTCAATAATTTTTTTGAGCTTGCACAACACTATGACGAGTTTAAACTTTTTCGACACCAGCCAAGATCTTTTGTATGTCCGGTGGAGCATTGTCCTATGAACATTATAGGATATAACAAAAAGCTATTGTTGAAACAGCACGTAGTAAACCAGCATTTTTCTAAAGGGCATGTTTTACCCGAATTTGAGGGATATTCCGAGCAATTGCACAACACAATATTCACTTGCGAACATACGGATTGTCGGAAAGGGTTTTATCGCAGAGACAGTTTGACGCGGCACTACAAACTAGTTCACGCCAATGCTCAAAGTTATTTTAATTTAAAGAAAGGTCAAGACCCCAACGAGGCCGACCTTCATGGTACTCGGAAAAAGAGACGAAGCAGATGACTTAACGGAAAGGTAATTTCCGATATCTATCCCCAAAAGTTTTTTTTGTAATTATATTAAACAATAAACTTCTATCCACAATAGCTGTCCTGAGACGAATAATAGTAGTTGGCGAATTAAAGTGTTGCAACGAGTTACGTATTTCCGCACTTCTCTGCGTACAGGTATACAAAACCTATACCAATTTGAACAAAGGTGTAGCACCCTTCGAAAACGGTTCCTGCCAGAATCATTGTAAATCAATATCGCAAGAAGTGACCGGCCTGATTTCGAAAGATCAAGTGGAGCTGATATATAGAGGTAGAAGTCAAATCTATCGCGACCCTTTTTTTTGATTACTGTGCGAGCTTTATACGAAGTGGTGACACGAACGTGCGACACCGGAATGCAGACCATAAAGGCAAACCAATATTTTGCAGTTGTTCTTCAAATAATAATATTTTTTGGACAAAAAAATATTTTCGGTTGGCTTAATTCGGCGAAGAAATGTAAAAATAAATATGTGCGGTCTAAAAAACTCTAATGGCATTTCGTTATCAGTGGATCAATTAGTCTAACAATAATGTATATTTTTTTTTGGTATTCGGACCGATCGCCCCGGTCTGAGCCGACATAAGAGTGGCTTGTTACTTCCGCAAACATTGATTGGAATCCTTAGATACTTAAGAGGTATTAGAAGCTTGTTGGCGTCACTCGAATCATTGAGACCTCACAAAACAATAAGCGATACACCCAACTTGATTTCCAATTACTGCTGCTTTTGCTGATCTTGCAGTTTCACTTACATGCATGTACGGCTTGTATACGGGATTCCGTTCGCTTGGCACAAGGGATATTCCGCGGATTATCTCTCACGCACACACGTGATACATCACATGTACAAGCTGCAGCAGTATCAATTTGGTGTGGCTGCAACTAATTTGTCGAGAGCGATTGCGATAGGAACTAAGCCAGGGATGGTTATTCACGTGCTGAAGCTAGTCTCCACAGCAAGGAAATATAAGTAACTGGCGTAATTGTAGACATCTCAAATCCTTTTTGGACTGTAAAGAGAATGGTCTCGAAACACCCACAACCATGGGTTTCTCCAGCTGAAACAACCGAAAATTTGGACTGGGCCGAGCTCACACTAATTGATTTTAGTATTTGGGACCAGCCAGGTGGGAAACAAAAACTTGCCGATACGCTCAAGTACGCTAGTAGCCAGGATGGGTTTTGGGCAGTTGTCAACTGTGGAATATCGCAGGACGAAATCCACGAAGTATTTGCTTACGGCAAGCATTTCTTCGATGATTACACACTTGAGCAAAAAAAAGCGGTCCAGGTCGATTTCGAGTCAGGCAACTATTTCGGATACAAGGAGATCGCAAACTTGGCGCTATTTGGCACTGATGTAAGAGATAACTTGGAAACATTCAACATTGCCAAGTTTACCAAAGACGGACGATTTGACAAATACCATCAGAATGACTTTATTCAGGCCCATAAACGTAGATTGGAGGAGTTATCCCGCAAGTCATTTGATGTTGCGATCAAACTATTCAAACTTTTTGCGATAATTTTAGAGTTGGACGAGGACTATTTTGTTCAAAAGCATCTCTACGATGATCCTAGTGACGATTCGTTGCGCTACATTAAGTACTCTCCCCGGTCTAAAGAGGACGACGCCAAGGTAGAAAATATCTGGACGCGCGCCCATACTGATTTTGGATCCTTGACACTTTTGTTCAACCAGGTAGTGGCTGGGTTGCAGATCAAAGTTAACGACGGCAGCTGGAAGTATGTGAAGCCAGTGCCCGGTGGGATTATTTGTAATATCGGAGATACGCTCAATTTTTGGTCGGGTGGATACTTCAAAACCACCATCCACAGAGTAATCAGACCGCCAGAGGACCAAGTCGACTCTCCTCGTATAGGAGCATTCTACTTTGTGCGCCCAGGGGACAATGCTCAGATTGAAATCGCCTCATCTCCGCTCTTGAAGAGACTAGGTCTTTACCAGGAAACTGAGCCAGTGGGCGGAACCGAGTATGTAAGAAAACGAGTCCAGGACTACCATCATCGCACAGGCTACTTGAAGAATAGCCAGCGTGAGTTTCAGGTGGGACAGTTCAAGATTGTCGATGGGTTTGACTAAATAGTGAGAGTATGCCGATTATTTTGCACCCAACGAAATGAGATAAATTTCACTGAAAAAGGTAAAATGAAAATTGCATACCTGGTGTAGTATCTATGTAGTCTATCTTCTTGCTAGTGTAAACTACCCAATTCTTTGCTTTTTGATAAGTCTTGTGTTAGTTTCCCATTGAAGCCTACAAAAGTCTACTTCGTGGCTCTCGCTCTTGCTAGCTCACTCCCGAGCCAGCGACGCGTAGCGGTAGCAATAGAGTACATCTAATTCAATATAATGTACAAGATGCCAAAATCTCAGCCATATCACTACTTCCATGCACATCTGTACTCGAGTCGTATTGTTCACCATGGTTCTTTCTGTTTCTCCCGTCCCCTCCTTCCCCCTTTCCCTTGCCTTCTTCCTCTCACGATTTTGCCTCTTTCGCTATTTCGCTACTCATTTTGCGCGCGAAATATCAAAATCAAATCAAAACGAATTCACCACCAACCATCAAACACTCCATCCCGTAGCATCTCACTGCCTCAACAATCGTCATCATGACAAGTTCCCCAGAAAGGGTAAGTGGTATTTGATTGATAGACATACCTATTTATCTTGTTACTAACACCAGCAGACACCAGCTTTGACCAACTTTGAGTACTCGCTACAGGACAACCAAAGCAAATACTTTGTCAAAACAGAAAAACAACAGGTGGATGTGGAAAGCACGAGCAAGAGGTTTAGATACTTGCTTGGCTTGACCAGTTTATTCAAACATTTTATCGAAGCCAAAGCCAGCAAGGATCCGTTGTTCCGTAAGATTCTCGACGACGTCGAGACGTCCAGCAAGACAACGAAGCGAAACAACCGTAGAAGAAAAACAGAAAAGGAAGAGGATGCAGAGCTTCTTCAGGACGAAGTAGAAACGGCTTCCATCACCGAATTCACAGAAAGTCCCGGGTATATCCAGGGAGAAATGCGTCCGTACCAGATCCAAGGTTTGAACTGGTTGGTGTCGTTGTATGAAAACAACCTATCGGGTATATTAGCCGACGAGATGGGGCTTGGTAAGACGTTGCAGACCATCTCGTTTCTTGGGTTTTTGCGTTTTGTCAAGAACGTCAACGGGCCTCATATTGTTATAACTCCCAAATCTACATTGGATAATTGGGCTCGAGAATTCAACCGATGGATTCCAGAAATGAACGTGTTGGTAGTTCAGGGTGATAAGGACGAAAGGCTGAAGTTGCTTCAAGATAGAATCATGACGTGTGATTTTGACGTGGTGATTGTGTCGTACGAAATAGTCATCAAAGAAAAGGCCACCTTCAAGAAATTCGACTGGCAGTACCTTATTATTGACGAGGCACATCGTATCAAGAACGAAGAGTCTCTTTTGTCGCAGATTATCCGGGTATTCCACTCTAGAAACAGGCTTTTAATCACTGGTACGCCACTTCAGAACAACTTGAGGGAGTTGTGGGCCCTCTTAAATTTTATATTGCCTGATGTGTTTGCCGACTCCGAAACATTTGACGACTGGTTTCAAAGTGCAGATGAAAATCAGCCTGTAAAAACTGATGATTCAGCTGAAACTTCTGGAAATTTGGAGAAAGAAGACGTGGTTTCTCAACTTCACAAGGTTCTTAAGCCGTTCCTTCTCCGTAGAATCAAATCGGATGTTGAAAAGTCTCTTCTCCCCAAACAGGAGATGAACGTTTACGTGAAAATGTCCGATATGCAACGCAAATGGTACCAGAAAATTCTTGAAAAAGATATTGATGCCGTCAACGGGGCCAACGGAAAACGTGAAAGCAAAACCAGATTGCTCAACATCGTGATGCAGCTCAGAAAATGCTGTAACCATCCGTACTTGTTTGAAGGAGCTGAGCCCGGTCCTCCGTACACCACGGACGAACACTTGGTATACAACTCACAAAAGATGATAATTCTCGACAAAATCCTCAAGAAGTTTCATCGTGAAGGATCTAGGGTGTTGATTTTCTCCCAGATGAGTAGAATGTTGGATGTCTTGGAAGACTACTGCTTCTTTAGAGACTACCAATACTGTCGTATTGACGGCCAAACCGAACATGCTGACAGAATTAATTCCATTGACGAGTATAACCGACCAGGAAGTGAAAAGTTTGTATTTTTATTGACCACCAGAGCCGGTGGGTTGGGTATTAATTTGACCAGTGCTGATATAGTAGTATTATTTGATTCTGATTGGAACCCACAGGCCGATTTACAGGCCATGGATCGTGCCCATAGAATCGGCCAAACCAAACAGGTCAAGGTATTTAGACTTGTTACGGAAAATGCCATTGAGGAGAAGGTTTTGGAAAGAGCAGCTCAGAAATTAAGACTTGATCAATTGGTTATTCAGCAAGGAAGAAATTCCGGTGCTTTGGAGAAACAAGCCAACAAGGCGAATTCCAAGGGTGACTTGCTTGACATGATTCAATTTGGAGCCAGTGAAGTTTTCAAGAAAGACGGCGCCGTTACCCAGGATGATGTGGATATAGACGAGTTGCTCAAATCGTCAGAAAATAAGACCAAAGAACTAAACGAAAAGTACGCTGCGTTGAACTTGAATGCTCTTCAAAACTTCAGCAACAACGATGAGTCGGTTTATGAGTGGAACGGTGAGAATTTCAAGAAGAAAGAAGGCTCGGCTATCACCAACATTGGCCATGCTTGGATCAACCCTGGTAAGAGAGAAAGAAAGGAAAATTACTCTATTGACATGTATTATAAAGATGTCTTGAATACTGGTGGAAGAACCAGTTCCAATGGAAATGGTAATTCGGGAGCCAAATCAGGACCCAGACCTCCAAAACAGCTCAATATCTACGACCACCAGTTCTTTCCATCCAAGCTATTTGAGTTGCACGAGCTCGAAAAGAACTTTTACCGCAAACAGACCCAATACAAGGTTCCGTTGAAGAGCGGGAAGCCTGAAACTTTGGCGCAAAGAGAGCTCGACCAGAAGCTTGAGCAGCAAGAAATAGATAATTCGCGTGCGTTGACTGACGAAGAAAAGGCCGAAAAGGAACAGTTGTTGGGCCAGGGGAATAGTAGCTGGACAAGAAGAGACTTTATGCATTTTATTCTGGTTTGTTCTAAATACGGGCGTAACTCTATCAAGGCTATAGCCAATGAGTTCGAAGACAAAACGTTGGAAGAAGTCAGAGATTACGCAAAGAGTTTCTGGAAGAACTACCGTGAGATTGACGGTTACGAAAAGTTTATCAGCCAGGTAGAAACTGGAGAAGACAAAATAATTAAGCTTAAATTGCAAAAGGAAGCATTGCGCAGAAAGCTCAGTCAATATAAGTATCCACTCCAGGAACTCGTGTTGAAGTATCCCCCTGCCTCCACCAACAAGAGAATGTTTAGCGACGAAGAGGATAGATTTTTGTTGGTGCAGATGTACCGATTTGGGCTCGACAGACCTGATCTTTACGAGAGAATTCGGGGTGCCATTAGAGAAAGTCCGTTGTTTCAGTTCGATTTCTTCTTCCAGAGCAGAAACGCAAGTGAAATATCAAGAAGATGCTCCACGTTGTTGGCCTGTATAACCAAAGAGATCAATCCTGAGGTGGGAGTCAAAGAAACAAATGGAAAAAGAAAGGAAGAAATTCCCAAAACAGCTTCAAACAAGAAGAGGAAGCAGTAATGTAAATTAGACAATAGAAGCTATGTAGCTACAAATGTTGTATTATCACCCATTCGTATTTTATTTTGCACCCAAAAGAAAGAACTTAACATGCTGACACAGTGAGCCAAATAAACACTATACCTAGACGGAGAACAATCATACCAGGCTATGGTATCATGAAGTATATTGAAAGTGAAACTGAAAACTAATTAGTTGATGGTTTTATGATAAGCAGCTGATTAGAGAATTGAAAACATTGTACATAACCTACATATTTGATACATAATAACTTCTTCCAATCTCCAGGTACGACCTAAATATCTTCCCGTAACTATCCTGGGTCCATGATGAGGGTAGTGGTAGCATTTTTGGTAAATTTTCTAGTCCTTAGTAGGATATCTCATGGGACTCATGAGGGTTCTGGTAGTTTCTAGCGAAACTTTTGGCAGAATCTGGTAGATTTGGCAGGCGGCAGGATTTTGGGTAATTTAATTAACTCTATAAACGTCTTACATCTCCAATAAAGTAACCAACTGATCTTCAAATTGGTATGGGGTTACTGTTGAGTCATGCCGTATTACAACGTTACCGCGACGATCCACCAAGAACTTTTCGAAGTTCCACCGCACACCTTTGAAGCCCAATGATGTCTTGGCCTGATCTTTCAACCATGTATATAGTTCATTCGCTTCATCTCCATTGACGTCCACCTTTTCCATTATAGGGAACGTAACTTTAAAGTGCTTACGCACTTTTGCTTCGATTTGCGCATTCGATCCCGGCTCTTGGGACCAAAACTGATTGCACGGAAACGCCAATATAATCAACCCACGCTCTTTATACTTTTGATAGAGAGCTTCTAACTCATGATATTGGGGTGAGAATCCGCATAGACTGGCAACATTGACTACGACAACTACTTTTTCCCTATATTGCGAAAATGGAACCACTTGTCCTTGTGCGTTCTTGAGACTAAAGTTGTAAAACTGACTGGTTTCGGTGTAGTCTGCCTTGTTTACCATCGAACTGGTGTGTTGATGTCTCGTACCACAGTTTATCTCCATTTATCACCGCACGCTCTCCACCACACTTTCACCGCACACGACATTCCCGGTTTTGCGTCACTTCATCCTAACCCCGAAACACAAAAAAAAACAACTCACTTTTTTGCCCTTGCCTGAACACAACCAGTAAGACAACCAAGACTGTCGTATAACATCATCAAACTCGTTATTGTATTGCCATGTCGTTTCAGGTCAATTGGAATACCATTGAAACGGAAAACTTCTCGTCATGGACCAAAGATCTCCTTACCAGCGCGTTAAACCTGGGCAAAACACCCAATATCTTGGCTTCCGGCATTCTGATCAAAGACCTCAACTTTGGGAAGGACGCCCCCAACTTTGAAATCCTCGAAATCGGAGAATTGGGCAAGGATAGATTCAGGGGCATTTTCAAAATCAATTATGAAGGCGATTTCCACTTGACGCTCCATACAAAAGTGCAAGCCAACCCGCTCAATATTTACCATTCCAACAGTTTGGATCGTGAAGTCGGCAACTCTGAGTTTATCACGCCCAACTTTTTGCTTTCCAGCGAGCAGTTCGCGCTTCCTATGGACCTTAAGCTTAGTGATATAGAGATCAGCGGGATCGGGATTATTGTGTTTAGTAAAACAAAAGGGCTCACGTTGGTGTTCAGAAACGATCCGCTAGACTCCATCAAAGTATCTTCTACTTTTGATACCGTACAAGTATTGGCCAATTTCCTTCAGAAACAAATCGAGACCCAGATCAGAGACTTGTTTAGAGAAACATTGCCAACTTTGTTGCACCAGATGTCTCTCAAGTACTTGTCGCTCGATAACAATATGAATGATCTTCATTCCAAGGCTTCTATCAACTTGGTAGGAGACATGCTTGGCACCACCCCGGTCACCCCAAGCGATGTACCTTTTGTGTACTCAGCAAAGAACTTACAGAAGAATCTTGATTTGTTCAAATCTCGCGAAACTTTGAGCCTCAACGTGCCCAAGTTAAAAAATATCATTCAAAGGTCTCATTCGGATAAACTCAACAAGCATGTCCCCAACTTATCCAATTCACTTTATTCAATACTTCAGGACCAAGGAATTGGTGCCGCTCCTCTTTCCAACTCCAATGGCATCCCTATTGATTTACTAATCAACCAAAACTTTGGTAAAACAGACCAGGTATTGACCCAAATCTCGGCTATTCAGGCCAACACCTACTACAAATCCAACACCAACAACAGTAACAGTAATACCAATAAGAAGGTTGTGGTAAAGCCAAAGAGAAGAAGAATAAAGTTGGGCAAACCAACTGCTAAAACAAGTCAAACTCCTGCGCCAGCTCCCGAAGAGCAAGACCTCACGTCGGCAGCTTCAGAAACTAGTACACTTGTGGAAGAACCTTTACTTAAAGCGGAACCACCCGCTGTGGCACACCCTAAACCAATCAGGATCACAAGAGATCTTTTTAACGAATTAATGAAACCACACCTTGATTTCAATCCTTCGCCCCAGTCGTCCAAACTCGAATTCAAACACGACTTCAGAAGTGACAAATTCGAGACTCCTTCCTTGTTGTCTGGGGTTGGGTTAGGAAGCAACTACTTCAATTTCCCCAACAACCAGCCTATTTCAACGTCCCCAATAAGAAAAGAAGTTGTCGAAAGAGATCTCAAGAGTAAGAAATCAATAAATTATCTTGATATTGCCAAAATCAACTCTAAGATTCAAGGACTAACTTTAGATAAAATGGATAAGTATGGCGAAAAGGAGACACCTGCTCAGATCTTCGACTCCCCACCTCCATACCACTACTAAGGATACTTTCAATTCATCACCATTCATTCTTGCGTCATAACGATCCATTTAGTTCTTGTATATACAGTCTGGAAACTTTTATTTATATTATTTATTGCAATGTGTTTATGTGAAAAAAAGAATGTAGAGCGAAAGAAAAACGGGCCCAAACTACCAACAAGACCAGTCAGGATCTATCTGGGACTCAACCAGAACCATTATGAAAAAAGGGCAATAAATTACCCATTCCCGGCTAGTTCATTCACCTAAACTTATAGTAAAAAGTTATTTATACTTTCCTATTATTGTAATCGTTTTGTTATATCTTAATGCACGATCAATGAAGTAGTTAGTCTAAATAATATGTGAGGCTAAAACTAATCCAACACAAGCTCAAAAAGCTTTGCTTTAAACTTATTTTAAACTTACTTCTAGTTTTATCCATAAGTTCTTTATTAAAGATTTTGATTTTATGTTATTGAATTTCACGGGTATTGAGTGCTAGGATGTTTTATGTATTATATTTACGGATATTGACTGAGATTTGCACCCAAAGCAACGGCCTGAAATGAAGGAAGCTCACTGTCATCCACTTTTGCTTTACTATGTATGTACGCGCTGTGCGTACTTGAAATAATTCTTTTATGTGTTTTCCGTGTGCTACGTCTTTTGTTTGCTACACCCTCCGTGATTTACCCACTGAGCCAATACATACTAGTAGACTCGCTTTAGGCGTCTGATGCTGAAGCAGGGGTCTGGTGATGGAGTAGGCGTCACGCGCCACGAGAATTCTGCAGCTCCTTCAGCACTACAAACTGTGGGAACACTTCTGCGAGTACTACTTCTACTATCTCCATTTTCGGTCCTCCTCTTTTTCGACACAACTCCCACACCCGCCTTGTTTACGTCTCAATTCCTAAAATAGTGCACGAAAAAATTCAAAACAGGAGGGGTCGTGCGCGGCGCCATGCCGATGTGGTTTAACTAAAGCGGAAATGATCCAAATTGGCGTCTATTCTCATCACCAGTCGTTTGTCTTTCGCTCAACCAGTAAACATTTTAGTATACGATCCTAGCATACTGATCCTAGCAGTCGGTCTCTATAAGTTTCAAAAAAACCTTCCGACACATAGATCAAGAACCCTCAAATAGAAACTTTTCCTTCATCATACTAAAAAAACTCAAATATAGACGTCACAAATGGGGTTCGGAAGCTTTGATCTGATCTGCAACAAAACTGCTTTCCCTCTTTGCTCGGTCGTTGGGGCCGTCAACCAAGACTCTTACTTCAATAAAGGCATACTTCCTGAATGTTATGCCAGATCGGTTGAGTTGGCAAACACCATGATATTCCAGATCGGTAATGCTTTCGTGCATATTGGCGGCATAGCGGTGATGTTGATCACCATTTTCAATGTCAGGGCAAAGTATACTGCTATTGGCAGAACAGAAATGTTGGTGTTCTTGTACTTGACGCTCGGGCTTATATTCAGTTCATTAATTGTAGATTGCGGGGTTTGTCCACCTTCCAGTACGGTGTATGCATACTTTGTGAGTGTGCAGTTGGGGCTTGCCAGTTCGGTGTGTATTTGCTTGTTGTACAATGGAATACTATACTTTCAGTTCTGGGAAGACGGCACTAGGAAATCCATGTGGACTTTGAGAGCCATTTGCCTTGCTTGGTTCATCGTCAACTTCATTGTTTCACTTGCCACATTCAAAGATTGGAGCTCTGGTCTTGATTTCCGCAAAACAGGTGCTATGTTTGTGATAACGTACATTGTCAATGCTGTAATTTTGTTCATATACGTGGTATCGCAAGTGGTGTTGATATTCTTTGCATTGAAGAACTACTGGGCTTTAGGTGCTATTGTGTTGGGAGTCTTTTTCTTCGTGGCAGGGCAAATCTTAACCTATGTGTTCAGTCAAAAGATCTGCATGGCCGTCAAGCATTACATTGATGGTATGTTCTTTGGAAGTGTTTGTAACATTTCTACGTTTATGATGATCTACAAGTTCTGGGACATGATCACTACTGATGATTTGGAGTTTTCGGTTTCAAGCGTCGAGCAAGGTGTCAATGCATTCAGTCTTGAGGATGAAAAGAGAGGAAGCACATTGTTTAGCTAAAACAGATATAATTCAGACAAGAGTAGTAGAATAAACACCTATAGAGAGAAGTGGAATAAACACCTATAGAGAGTAGTGGAATAAACACCAAAAGAAGAGTAGTAGAATAAACACCTAAAGAAGAGTATTAGAATCAAATGGTAGTTAGTAGAACACGTAGTGTATTGTGACTAGTCTTACTTTTCATAATGCAAACATTTTTACAAGACTGGTAATTTTAGAGTGTGCTCAGGCAGCCTTCGCCAACCTCAACGAGAAGAACATGGCAAAAACTAGGCAGAAACAGCTTACAACTCGGTATTACATAGCTGCATTGTGGTATATAGGCAGAATCAGTCCGACGACTTCGGCATAGAATGCAAGTTTGTGATACTCAGAGATGATCACTGTTTCAGGTACGTTCTCTCCCGACGCGCTAAGCCATCAAGCCGGTGGCACGAGTGACCAGCCAGACGGACCCTCGCCAACTCGCGCTAGCGGCGCAACAAGATTACATATGGAGTCAGTAGGGAACTAGGTCTCAACTAGTAGTATACCTACTGCACTACAACAAGCCAATAATACTACAAGTCTATTCTCTATAGTTTACAACGGCACTGTTCTCACATGCGTTCTACTATCACTGCCGCTTGTACCTCGTCTCATGTATTTCTACTCTCGCTACGCGATTACATAACCAGCGTCCGAAAAGAACTTCTGTTATTCTAACAACCGCCAACACTCCAGGGATCAATTAATTGTCCCAAAGTATCAACTAATACCACTTCATACCCAGCACGCATAGTTGAATCTGTTAAACAACTTCAAAACTTACATAAATATCCTCATTTAGCAAGATGTCGGAGACTTTGGAAACATCCAAGCTACTTGACCAGGATGTAATAAAGACTATCCTCAATAGCGATGCATCACTCGACATATTGCTCAGCAGACTCAAGCAGAGTTTGAACACAGGAGAGGAATTTGCCAAATATATCAAAAAGAAGGCCCAGATTGAAGACGAGCACTACAACCAGTTGAAGAAGTTTGGGTCGCAGGCCAGAACATCCATAAAAGGCGGCACCACGAACAGACTCAAGAATGATTCGTTTAGTTACAAGCTAGATCAGATCATTGAGTTTGACGAAAAGGTATTTTCGGCCGGATCTTCATACGGCAAGGCCTTGAACGTGATGTACGACGAACTAACCTCGTTGATCGGCACCGTTTCAAGATCGCGTAAACTTATAAAAGACGAAGGCAAGAGAAAGGAAAAGGAGTGTGTAGACTCAATTCTTGCTGCCGAAAAGGCCAAGCACAAGTATTTCCACCTCTGTGAAGATTTGGAGAAGCTCAAGCACGCAGACCCCAACAAAAAGTCGTTTTCTCTCAAGAACAAGACGGTCGAGCAACAGGAGGACGACTTGCAGAGGAAAGTCGACCTTGCCGACCAGGACTACAAGCTCAAGGTCAACACATGTAAGAAACTTAAAAGCGAAATTTTGATGATCCACAGGCCCACCAGCTCCAAGAAGCTCAAGAACCTCGTGCTTGAAATGGATATCGCCATGAACGTCCAGCTACAGAAATTTGCTACGTGGAACGAGACCTTGATCATGAACTCAGGCGTTTTAGTCAGTCCGTTGCAGCAGTCGAAACAGTCGATGAAATCAATTGCCAGCTCTATAGACAACGAGAAGGACTTGTATGAGTTTCTCATGAAGCACGAAAAGTCGGCCAAATCTAATAATTCGACACTAGTGCCCGTGGACTATAGTATGCACCCGTCGTTGGCCAAGAACCAGAAGATCGGCAAGCCGTTTTTGAATGCTCCGAAGAAGAATGGAAACGCTCAACTAGCTCCTTCAAATGAGACCAGATCCACTTCTGGCGAAACCGGTGCCACTTCCACCGGTGCAAGCACCAACTACACACCTGCCAGCACTTCGCTTGCCGGCTCCAATCCCAGTACTGCCGCTCCTAGCTCCAATTACTCTACTCCTACATACTCTTCATTGGACCCTTCGTCCAACAACTCCGAGTTGAATGGCCCCAAATCGCTCACCACACTCAGCTCTGCAGTGCAGCCAACATTCGGAGTATCGGTAGAAGACGTCATCCAGTTTGCTGGGATCGATAACGTGCCATTGGTGGTCAAGAAATGTATTGAGGTGATTGAAAACTACGGGCTCAATATCGAAGGCATCTACCGTACCAGCGGAAACAAAACAGCAGTACAACATCTTAAGGACTCCATCGATGCACAATTTACCAACTATCTTTTGATAGGCAACAACATCGACCCCAAAAACGTGCTAGATGCCGATGTCTACTGCGTGGCGTCGTTGCTAAAAATCTACTTTGCTTCGTTGCCCGAACCGTTGTTGACCAAGGAGTATTACCAATCGTTTATCGAGACCGTCAAGTCGTTGGACGAGACGTTTATTGCCAAAAAACTTCATCATTTAGTATTCAACTTGCCTGACGGTGCTTACTTCACCTTGAGAGCATTGATCTTCCATCTAAACGTGGTGGCATCTCACCTGAACGCCAATCGTATGACCGCAAAGAACTTGGCCATTATCTGGGGACCTGCCATACTCAACGACAACTCCATGAACCCACAAGACTTGAGTTATAAGAGTAAGGTGGTCGAAGAGTTGATGTTGATCGCAAACGAGATATTTGATACCGATGATTAATAAATACCACCTTTTTTCACCAATTCTATAGCTCAATAAGATCCAGCTTTCCATTCTTCTATAGCTAATCCATACCAACCCATTACCTTAGTACTTCAAGAAAGGAACCAGCTTTCCATTATTATGTTTATCATCATTTTCGTTCTTTTCACTCTCGCCTTTGTAATCACCCTTGTCATTCTTGTAAAAATTGAATCGAGGTGCTTTGGTGATGTGATTCTTCTTTGGAGGCGGCACTTCTCTCTTTTCCTGCTTTTCAAGCTCCTGTTTCTTTTCCTGCTCAAGCTGTTTTTCGTACTCTTCATCGGAAATTCCAAGCAATTGTCTGCGAATCTCCTTGATTTCAATTTTTAATGCCTGGTGGAATTCGGGCGAATCGATAATTTTATCCTGAATATCTTTGTCGACTATACTGAGTAGCCCACCGCCTTTTCCACGCTCATTGATAATTTCTCCTTGTATAAGTGCCCCCATTTTGCCTCGGTTTTTCATAAGAATACTGGAATCTTGTCTGATTTTACTTTCCACCATTAGCTTGAGCTTGAGGAGCAAATTGGCATGGGTTTCTGACTTTTTGAAGTCTTCAAGAAGAACTTTTCTTTGTTTGTCAAACGCACCATTCTTCTTGTAAATCGTAGTGAGTTGTTTTGGGTCTGTTATCTCTGTATTACTCATCCTTGTCTTAAAAGTCTTACTATCTACGTGAGTTTAGAAATTTAGGTGCTGCGCGTGAGCGAACAAGTAGAACGATCGCACTAATGGTGCGCACCAGGCTAGCGAAACTAAGCACTTGAGAAGAAACACGAGTCGGTATCAAAAGAAGCTCTTACCGGCTCTATATACAGAAGAAATTTTGCACTAGCTAAAATCAATCCAGAAGGCTTGCCCTGATCAGAATTGTCTCCCCTTTTGCACATCAAAGTCTTTAAGTTTTGCTGGTATCACGACTGTCTCCGCGAGAAGTCTCGCTAAAACTTTAGGATTGGCCTCGCTATTTTTTGCTCTCGCCTCTTGCAGTCTCACTGATTTTAGCCTTAGACTAATACTAACCACAGTTGCCTCTTCATCTTTGCTGCTCCACTTTCGTCCTATCTGTCCGATCCAATCTAAGCACAGATCCATACTATACTAAAGCATAGCTACATATTTAGCTCTTCAGTCTTGATTTTAGTACAATCTTTATCTATATCAGTCTCTCTTCATTTTCTGTCACTTTGTTATCCTCATTTTCGCTTCTCACTTTTCATTATCTCATTAGACCGAATTATCCCTGTAAATCCAGTTATAGACAGGACCAGGATTGGCCAACACCTTACTATACATCTACTGCTTCTCATTCATCGCATACAACCTCGGTAGCTAATCCCCTCCATACTACCACACTTTGCAAACAGATTGCACTACAATTGAGTAAGCATTTATGGCATTACAATTGGGTAAAGGGCCGTCGCCTTCGCCCAGCGAGCGCGTCCAGTCTCACTTAAATGATGAAAATGCTCAATTGGAATCATACACAGAACGGTCTCGTGCCGCTTCCCTGATGGAACTGGTTCAAAGTAGAAAGAAACGGCCCAAACCCGATGACGAGGCCACATTCTACACCTCGATGATGCAGCACTACGACCAAACTCGTCAGAAGTTGTTTGCATTGCTCGATTCCATACTTCACGACCGGCCCTTATCCAGCAGCTACTACAGCCACACCAGTTTAGTTGAGGCGCACTGCAAATTGCGTTCCGAAGAACGTTCTTTGTTGGCAGATAAAGTGTACGAGACAATCACCAAATACTTTGAGACTAACATACGAGAAAATCTACTCAAAATAGATCCTTTTGAAGTCACCTCAAGTTCTAATGAAGAGAATATTCTCCACTTTTTGGAGGTGTATCTGCGGTTCGAGTCCATGCTACTACTACTCACCAAGCTATTTATCTATCTTGACCGCTCATATCTCATCCAGCGTAATAATAGAAAACAAATTATGGAATATGGCATGGATTTGGTAATTGAGCATCTCGTAGTCAATTCGCAATCTCAGGATCAAATGCTGGCGTTTCTTCACAAGGAGCTTTCGCGCCACCGCAGCGACAATCAAGAGTACCCTGATTACCTCGAGCAGTACGCAAAGGTGCTATTGAAGCTCAATTATACCGGCCATGTAGACTTGGAGGAGTCCTTGATAGAACCCATTATTAGGAACTTTTCGGGGCTTCAACAACAATGGTTGGAATCCCCAGAAACGTACCTTTCCAACGTAGTGGCTCACTCTACACGAGACAAAGTGTTCTTTACCAGGTGTGGGTACCCCAAAAAATTTGTAGAATCACTTACCATCAAGCTATTCTGGAAATTGATCTTTGAAGATTTCAACACAATTATACGGACAATAGCGCCGTATCTTTTTGGGCTGCAGCACGTATCGAAACTCCAGCTGATAGTGGCGTGGTGCAAGTGCTCGAACCAGATTTTCGGGCTTGATTCCATGCCTATATTTGTGCACGAGTGGGGCCAATTGATCCATAGAGAAGTATCCAAGATCATTGAGGAGAAAAAACATCTGCCCAAAGATCTTGTTCAAAAGTTGGTTGGGGCCTACTTGGAATACCAGAATATAGTCATCGAGAGTTTGAGCAGCGAAGACCACCCCGACTTTGAGTTTGAACTTCGCTCCAGCTACACTGCTGTATTCAACCTGCGTGCTTTTAGCTCGCTCATTATATCAGCACTCGCCAAATATTGTGACGGCTTTTTCAAAACCAAGGGAACAGATTCGTACTCTGATTTCAAAACAAACATGCTATTGATGTTTAGGTGTATCAGCAACAAACCAGACTTCTTGGTGCCGTACAAAAGAGACCTTTCCAAACGTCTTTTGCTTGCCAAAACCAACTACGATCACGAAAAAGATTTGGCAGATTCAATTATACTGGTTATAGGGAACTACGACGCTGTAGGTCTCGAAGATATCTTCCAAGACTTTTCCATCTCAAAGCAAACATACTCTAAATTCGTCTCTCCCAGCAGCATTGAGTTTACGCCCTTGGTGCTACAGAAGAAGCAGTGGCCCGATATACCCAAACTTGACACCAATCTTGAGCTTCCGCCTTACTTAATGACTATCTTGGATGAGTTTTCTGTCAAATATCAGAGCTTTCAAGACAGATACCAAAACCGTAAGCTAGACTGGTCCAATTACTCGTTGCACCAGCTCACTATCAAAACTCAATTTGATAAGGGCCCGAAAGAACTCTACGTCAACTTGCTCCAGGCAGTAGTACTTCTTCGATTCACTGACTCTGATCGACATCTGTTTGATGAGATACAGCACCATACCCAGATGGAACCCAGACTTTTAGCCAGAATTCTCAATTCCTTATCTACCAAAAAGCATCCTATCTTGATAGCCAAAAATGACATGTACGAATTCAACAGTGGTTTCAGCGACAAGGCGTCACGGATCAAAATACCCCTAGCCAAAGATAACAGTTCTAAAGCAGCTGTGAAGGAGATTGAAGTTGAAGTACGTAGCAGAAAAACCGAGTTCAGCAGCGTAGTGATGAAAATAATGAAGCAGGAAAAGCATATGAAGGTTACTGATTTACTAAATAAAGCCATAGAGTTGCTTAAGCAACGTTATCCGGTGGCAGTGTTGGAATTGAAGGAGAGCATTGAGTCGTTGATCGAACGGGAGTTCCTCGAAAGGCCCGATAAAGAGTCGATACGTTACATTCCCTAATTGAAACTAGAAGATCCCAGGTAAGAGCATTTATAGTAGAAATAGAAGTATAAGAGAACAAGTCTACAACGAAAGATGGGCAAGGTCTGTGATTTTAAAGATATGACTCTGTTACTAAATTGAAGATATGGCAATGGCTTAGTATAGCTGATAGTAATGTCCGGAATGGTCACTTGTAGTCCATTCAATTTTACTGAATATCAATGCCGATAATTTCCAAGTATCTTCCCGATCCTTTTCTTCTCGCCTCACTCTCTCCACATTGCGTTTTCTGATGTAGTTTCGCAAGATAAATAAAATCTGTACAATTCTTCTCGAACCGTAGCTGGTCAGACGCGGCGACAAACACAATCGCTGCAATTGTGCAAGAATGAAAAAACATAAGTAATTGAGCCTATTTGATTCGCAAGCCTCAATTGATTATAGGCGAAATCAATGGTATATATATATTCAGTTTTCTGTACTAATTACCTTATCAACTAACAGCTTTGTCTCATTGTCAGTCTCTACTTTGCTACTCTATATTTAAGTCATTCGTTTATTAGTTCTCGTATTCTATCTAAACTGGAACATCTTCTGGGTCTGGGTTATAGGTCCAGTGTTCACCAAAGTATGGGATTCTTTCGTAGAAAGTCTTTTGGAATAATGGGACACCTTCAGTGAAAGTACCAACACCGGCTCCAGCAGCGGCTCCCCACAAAGCCAAGTTTGGGAGGTATGCCTTGACGGCGGTAAGGTTAAAGGTAGTGAGTGTTTTGTAGGCTGGGCCTCTGACGTACTAGAAAGTTAGTAATGCACCGTGGTACAGCACGAGCACCATCCAGTTGATCTCCCAACTATACTGTGCAGTTTATCCTACTTACTGCAACCATGTTTTCTGTAGCGCTGAGTTCTTTCATGACAGCTGAATTTTTTGTTTCGCTATTGGCCAGGGCCGGGGCGTGACGCTGGTCATGTGACCAGAGTAATACCGAAGGAAGAGAATGTAACTCTATAGGAGGCAAGGGGTTTCGGCTGCTACAGGTTGATACCGGGTTGTTTATAAATACACGGGCGGACCCCTAAATGCTTAAAAAATTAACTAACATGCGTCATCTTGAGTCAAGATGTACTCGACAGTTTGGCCCACCGTCTTCAAGTTGTCAGCTTCATTGTCTGGAATTTGGATGTTGAATTCGTGTTCCACTTCCATGACTACTTCTACCACATCCAAAGAGTCCAAACCCAAGTCTTGGACAAACGAAGAATTTTCTGTAATTTCTTTGGTGGTGTCGACTTTATCGTAACCTTCCAATATTTCCAAGATTCTCTCAGTAGCGACCTCTCTGGTCAAGGCGGGAAATCCGGCGTAGAAACGAATACTGTTAGGTCTAAAAACCCCGATTCTGGAGACCATAGGCTGTCTAGCCACCATTGGAGCTCTCAAGCTTCTCATTAATACGTTTCTCAACATGCTGACGTGGGTTGCTGATGGGTACCGGTAATAGCGAATTGGCCCAATTTGAGTGGTTGGTGAAAGTTTTGGATCGGGTGGTTCGCGCACGACCGCGAATGAAGAGACGAATTTTTCAGGTTGAGGACGGTAGTGAACTGAAAGGATATAGATTCAACGGTTTAGAATGCTTAGATCGTTGTTCGGAGGTGCTGCGATGTTGAGAACGGCGATGCCGGTGCGTGTCATGCGTCCCGTGGCATTGAAACCCACATTTTTCGCCCAGCAGCCGGCCGTGGCCAGTCCTATAATAAGCAGTGTGATGAACCAAAAGAGATTTGCTACTTTAAACCAAGTCAAGCATGGCAAACAACTGCATCCAAAGAAGCCTTACAGCTCCAAGGCCCCTGATTTGGAGAACTGTCCGTTCAGAAAGGGAGTGGTGTTGAGAGTGATGATCCTCAAGCCCAAGAAGCCCAACTCGGCCTTGAGAAAGTGTTGTCGTGTGAGACTCACCAACGGCAATGTTATATCGGCATTGATACCGGGAGAAGGACACAATTTACAAGAGCATCATCTTGTGTTGGTGAGAGGAGGAAGAGTGCAAGATATTCCTGGTGTTAAGTACCATTTGGTTAGAGGCGTCTATGACTTGGCCGGTGTAGCCAACAGAGCCACCTCGCGTTCCAAGTATGGGGTCAAGAAACCCAAGCAATAGTGTAAATAGAACAATGTATAAGGTAATCTACATAAAAACATAAGGGTCCGTTAAGCCACAAATCTTCTGCCACTGGCAGTCTTTCTGTTTTCAATCAACTTGCCGTCGTCATCGACATTTTCCGGCTTGGCTCTGTTCAAGATTTTCAAGAATTCCTTGACTCTGAATCTCATTCTGCTGTGCATGTATGCTTTGGAGCACTTGATGTGGTAGTGGAAGTAGTTTCTGAAGAATTGGATATGGGAAATGCAGTTTTCTCTGCGGTCCCCAGCGACCAAGTGACGGGGGAACAACACAAACGTGACGTATCCCTTGTTTTCGTCGTCTTTTCTACCTTGGACATAGTTCTGGATGTCCAATGGGGCGTCTTTGTGCGAGTACAACACCTGTGGTGCTGTCTGTACGGATCTCTTTCTGGCGTCTACAAACTCCTGCAAAAACACTCTTCCGAAAATCTTATCGGTTTCGTCCTGGAAAACAGTAGAAAACACAACAGTGACTCTGTCAAACGATGGTTTAATGTAAATAGATTCGTCCGATCCACGGTACTTGATCACCAATACAGGTTCGTTGAGCAACTCCGCCTGGACTTCTTCGGAGTAGGTATCGCTGTTGGCGTAATTAGCCGCCAAGGCGTCGTATCTTTTGAATGCCTGGTCAAATGGTGAGGCCATGGCGTTTCTTTTCAAAAGCGACAATCTTTCGACCAATTTTATCTTGTCTTCTTCAGGCTGGCTTTCAATTTGGTTCAAGTCCAACACCAACGAATAATTGTAGCTCTGTTCAATTTGTGATCCTTCAAGGATCGACAAGCCAGTGTACAGGCTATAGATGTTGTTCAAGTATTGTACTACGCCGTACTTGACCAAATCGTCCCAGCATTTCAAGTAGATGGATATCAAGATAAAGTCTTTGGAGTCGGGTAACGTGGAAATGTGAAAGGTGGTGAAATCAAAGTCGGTGATGATACGATCAATTGATTTGACCGCAGCCGGATCTTCAGGAAGGACCCGTTCCTTCAAGGTCTTTTCAATCAAAAAGTTATTCTGTTCGATGTGCAACATGGCGGTTAAACAGGTGGACGTGGAAGAAGAATTGGATTATGGAGATTTTGAGGTGACTTTCGCGCCCGAACGAAATCAACTCAAAAAGGATTCTGGAAATGAGAACCATTGCTGAATGAAGAATTTAGTGGCCATTTTCCCGCGGAGAATAGAGAGAAATGAGCCGAGAAAGTTGAATACTACAAAGACAGCTCTACTCAACAATTTTTGCTGGAGCTAAGTTTTTACCGAAATTTTGGCCTTGATAGGGCCTTTTAATCTTGGGCGAGTGATTGTGCGATCATGATAAGCTAAGAGAAATCGGCAGGTAGAGGATGTAGGCGAAAAGAGATTTGAGAATTGCCCGAGGCGTGCGACCGTAAGCTGAGGCATATAGCTTATGTCTACATAGTGTATACCAGATCAATACCAGTAGCTCAAATAGGAAGATGTCACAATAGCGATTTGAATATAAAAGTTAACATTGCGGAGATATTTACAACAATTTTACAAAATGTACAAAAATTGGGTGCGAAATGAAAGCATATAAATGACCAAAGAGAAAGACTGTGATCAACTCAGGTTCGAAATGGTCTTCTGCAACACCAGCCCGTCATCAGCTATTTTTTTACGCCGTTCATCTCTCTTGGTTAAATGATTAGCGAGAATTGTCATTAGCAAACCAAAAGAAGCCAAGCAGGCAGTGTAGGTAAATCCAATATGGTACTCGGGCAAATATTTGGTATTCCAAACAAGAATGGGAACCCAAGCACCGGTCACATATGCCAAGGTATTGGTAACCACAACCACAAAGCTTCTCTTCATATCATTGCCAAACAACAATCTATTGACCCACGAGTAGATAAACGGTTGACCCCATGAAGTAGGAGTCCCAATCAAAAAGTAACAAAACCAATGTAAACCAATGGGCAACTTCCAATGTGCCAATAACGCACAGCCGATAGTCAAACATATAAAGTAAAGGGAAACAAAAAAGAAATTCCTCCTTCCTCCCAAGTAATCATTTGTATAGGCAAACACAACTGTAACCACGGTTCCGCATGCGGCTATAATCGAAGGGTAGTTATTGTAGACCTCAGACGGTTTTTTGAGAGTGACTTTCATCCAAGTTTGAAAAGTTGGCTGTACAATGGCAGAACAAGAATTGTTATAAGCCAAGAACAATAATGGGAAGACCCAGATGTGCCAGGTGTTGAAGAATGTCTTGATTTTCTTCCAGGTATAGGGTGTTCTGGTGTTGAGTTCTGCGCCGATTCTCCTTCTTCTCTCCAAGCCCACCAATTTGTCCTGCTCGGTGAAGTACCAGGCATCGGTGGTGGAGGGGGTGTTGGGATCAACACACATTGTATATAGACCGATAGGGAAACTGATCACGGCATCGAAAACAAACATCCACTTGAAAGGAGGCATGTTTGAGTGGCCAAATCTCTTGATGATAGCCTGCTGCAACGGGCCCGAGACAATTCCACTGATGTTAGCAGAAACTGCAAAGAAGGCACTTCGTTTGGACAACTCGGCTGTACTGTAGTTGGAGCCCAAAAGCCACTCCAAACCAGGAAAGTATCCCGATTCAAGGAATCCTAGAAAGAAACGAAGTGCATAGACCCCTTGGATGTTGTCTCTACCACACGTTATCATCAAAAGCGTCAAAAAGGCCCAGAGAACCTGCAAGCCACCCAAGTAAAATCTGGCAGATATGCGATGTAAGATAAGATTCGACGGAATCTGGCCAATGATGTAACCTACGGTGAAAAGCGTATTCATGTAATTGTATTGGTTGCTCTTCATGTCGTAGTATTCATTCATACCATTCACGTACGCAAGGGTTATATTAGATTGATTGAGGTTCTTGATAAAGTACCCCAAGCATGAGGACGTCAACAAGAAGAAGTCAAGTTTTCTCAAGTACTTCTTCTCTAGCGGATGCTTATCGGCACCATCCCATAGAAACCGTTTCACCTTGAACCATTTGGATGTTTCTCTGTAGTGGATCTCTTCGGGAGATAGTTTTAAGTCTAAGTCGATGTAGGGGGTATTTGACGTCTGTGATGAGAGCTGCTCTTCAACAACAACAACTTCTCCTCTCTTGGATGTGCTTGTCACCAGATCGTTTTCATGAATTGATTCGTTCAGACGGACAATATACTCGGATTTCGTGCCCTTTCTGGCAGGAAAGTTCTTAAGTGAGTTGAAAAATCCCATCTGTCTACAACTACAAACATTGTTTGGAAACCTCCATTATTTTATGTACCTTCACCACATGCTCTGATGGCGTAGAATATGTAACCGGCCGCCAACGGTAGATAAGCAGGTGTGGCTAGCGGGGCTTTAAAAGGTGGCATTTAGATTGCGAAAAACTAATCAAAAAATGCTGCAATCGAAGCCTGAAGTGAAAAAACGGCACGTAAATGCGGGGGCGGGGCACAATTAAGCTAGACGCACATAATAAAGGAATACTGACAGAGTTGTTTTAAAGTAGATGAATCATTCGCCGGAGACAACGGGATCCAAGCAGAGTCGGACAATAGAAATGAAAATTTGGAACTCGAAGCGGGCCACTGTGCTGCAAATGGCGAGTGTTTTTACTGAAGGCAGTAGTCGGTTGATTTTGTCCGGTGAAATATTATCTCAATCACAAAGAGTGTCAAATAATTACTGCGTAAGTGAAAATTATTTAAGGTGTTGGAACTTTGGTAGCACAACCAACTAAATTTAGCCTGGGCCCCGCCTTAGTAGCCCGAATTGAAAGTGTTGCTTGAGCTAATTACTCAGTCTTCAATTCGATGATTAGTTCATATTACTTACACCAGCTATGCTGTCCTAACCTATACACAATGCTAAAATACAACTACTCGTACAACCCTCTATTTGTAATGATACTTGGCTTTTTGATTCTGGTTCAGTGGCTGATTCGGTTGGTTGGTCACTTCTTTAGACCACCCCGGAATATCTTCACCCGAGCCACCAATGGGTCTTTCAAGAACCACGTTTTCCAACCCAAGAGCATCGCTCAACCATGGATGATTTACCATACCACCAGCATCAGCTCTGGCTTCAGGCTGAAGCGTGATCATAGGAGTCAAGAACTCGGCGATTTCAATGGCATCGGTGGCTGAAAATTTGTACTTTTCCATCAAGACATCTTTCAAACCCCAGGGTTTGAGTTTGGCGATCCGATGAAGTTCGCCTCGCGAGTTGAAAAAGTCTCGGGTGTAATAACCTTCCTTTAACATAGACCTTGGAAACGGACCAATTAACTCGATAATTTGGGCAATATGGTCGTCGTCTTTGGTATACGTCTTGCCATCTCGAGGATCAAAGAGGTAGTCACCCGTGAGAAGCTCAAAAACCAAGCTTGCGAACGACCACAAGTCACTGGATGAGCCCCAGTGGTACCCCAATAAAACTTCGGGGGAGCGGTACTGTCTGGTTTGGATCTCGTCGGTGAAATGGTGGTTAATCCAGCATGCATTGCCCAAATCAGCGATCTTGACCGAAATCAACTCATCTTCGTTGAGAATATCGCTGAATTCCTGGCTGGTATCTGGTGCCTGGCTGCTTCCTCCAGGAATACTGACGGGGTCTATGGTGGACTGGAAAGTGTTGGAAATCGACATTGACGAAAGCGAGCTGTTGAGGGTATCCTTTTCTCCCACGTCTCCTCCCGAAGATGTACTTGTGACTGGCTCGTTGGGGGTAGCGGGGTCAATTATATCTCTGCCAGTGACCAAACTCTTGTGGGTGGGCGTGCTTGAGTTGGTGAAAGCAGTGGTTTTGATGGGAGTGTTGGAAGTGGAGTTTGCAAGCCCATAAACGTTTACAAACGACTTGTTGAACGTACGTAAGGGCGAGGGTAATGGCTGTGAGCCTGTAATAAGCGTCTGGCGACGTGAACGACGCCCGTTACGACCAAGGGATGGCGACGAGTTGAGCTTGGCGAGCTCTTTGGTTTGAATGAGCGGGGTGACGGTCGAGGAGCCGGAATTGATTGATTGCGAATCTTCTGGAGCTTCTGAATCTACTGGAAGCAGCGATCTATGGAACTCAGACGCGATCCTGCGTTTTGTCATGCGGTTATGATGTTCTTCTTCCTCGACCATGCGCACAATCTGCTCGACGTCGCCGATTTCTATCAAGATGTTTTCGGGTTTTAAGTCGGTATGAATCACCCCACACTTGCGGTGCAAGAAGTCGAGCGCCAGCAAGAGCTGTTTGGCTATCTGCTTGACAAATACAATGGGTATTCCGCGGTGCTTGTATCTTCTGATCAACCCAAGCAAGTTCTCTCCCAATACCTCAAAAACCATCACCACATGTATGCCATTAGGCCCTTCGTGGGTGAAGGTATCGAGCAACTGGATCACATGGCTGTGGCCCGGATGGTGTATGTCGGAAGTGGTCACTTTATCAAGCAATTTGATCTCATCAATGGCGGTTTCCGTGTAGTGTTTGGCGCTCCTTACGATCTTCATGGCCACATGGCACTGCTTGTCGTTATCACGAGCCAACCACACCGTAGAAAAATGGCCCCACCCTAACTTGCGGACCAACGTATACTTGTCATTCTTGTAGTTTTCGCCAATGTAGCATGGATGGTATCCTCCAGGCACGTAGTCCTTGGAATCTTCTTCTTCAGCAGGGTTGACGTTGGATTCGCCGTCCGATTCAACATCTTCGTCGTCGTCAGAGTTGTTTGCGGGTGCTTCTTCGGCGGTGTGATCAAAATCGGTATTGAGAGGCGTAAGCAGCGGCTTGAATGTTTTTGCTGACGACGAGCTGGCGTGGACCGTGGACAAGCTAGGCGTCACCAAGCTGCCAAACAGCAGCGGGGCGTACGACGAGGAGTCAACGAGATTGCTGAGACCGCTGGTATTCGAGTTATTGGAGGCTTTTTGGTTGTTGGCAGACGACTGGCCATGGTGGGAGTTTAAGACGTTTGGATGATTTTGATTATCATTGTAGTTCAGATTCTGTTCGGCCTGTTGAATGGCAATAGACAAGTTGGATTTGGTTCCCATTAGACTGATCAACCTAAACCTTAATGTCTTTGATCAAATAGTTGTAAGATTTGTAGTCACGCTAAAAAAACGGGTGTTTGCTGAACGGGTATTTTGCTTTCGGGTATGGTCTGCTTAGGTCTGCTTATATCACTGATTCACGCCTACCTATCACGCCGGCGAAGTGCTGGCGTCTACTCAACTGATCGTATCAACTATGTATGATGAGAGTGATGTTTATCTGACTTTTTCAAATGTGCCCGTGCGAGAAAAAATGGGAGGAGAAAATAGAGGGAAGTAAAATGAGAAGGAGAGAGGGAAGAGGAAAGAGAGAAGAGGGAAGGGGAGAGGGGGAGGAGGAATAAGGGAAGATCATTAGGGAGAAATAGATGAAAAGAGTATAACATGTTCGAGAAGGGCTCTGTAGGGGTGGTTGGAGTGGCGAAATGATTGACAGTATGGGGGTCGTGGTAGAGTGATGCGCAGATGCAGAGGCGTAGAATGTTTTCCCCAAAGCTAGCGAGACAATTTTATTAGTAAGACCGATAAATAAGTGTGGATGGATAATACTTATCGCACGCTTCCCTGACTGTTCTTGCTCTGTCTTATCATACCCTCATCACTCTATTGTTAAGCTGTATCTGGTCAGTACCCACTAATACTATTTGGATCACCTCTTCTCCGCGCTAGCTCCGCTACCGAAGATCTCGGGGTCGGCGCGGGCTCCGGACCAGATGCTCGGCTAAGCTGCCCATGATAGCAGCGCTAGCTTCGGCCCTTGAAAACCGAGTGGCCCTATATACTCTGACATATGACATTTGCCAGTCACAGTTACACCCTGATTTTTCTTGCTAGCATCAGTTTACTCCTACTCTTCCCAAGCTGTCCCCCCGCATTACTGCCAATTTCATTCTGCTTATTATGCACTGTCAAATGCTGTGAATACGCTGACTTCTATGGAATTTTACTACTGTGATTTTTTCGTTACTTTACTATTTATTGAATAGAAATTTGTGCTAATCTAATACATACACCTCTAATCCATATCGACATCTTCATCTTCCTTCTTTTCTTCCTTTGAGGCTTGTCTGGCAGCAGCCAACTTTTCAGCCATTTCAGAAGCTTGCCTGGTTTCTTGCTTTTGTCTCAAGGCTTGCTTTCTCTCTTCTTCCTTGGCCAAGTATCTACCTCTGATGATGTTACCGGTAGATGCCAATTCTTCGTACTTGGCAATGTACTTGGCCTTGGTGGAGTCGTAACCGTCGTCGTATAACCAGTCTTCAGTCTTGGCCAACATGGCAGTCAACTTTTCCTTTTCGGCATCGGAGGCAAAGTCCTTGTATTGTTCGTCCAACTTACCTCTCAATTCGTAAATGTATTCTTCGAGGGCGTTCTTTCTTTCTTCGGTGTCGGCAACCAACTTGTCTCCCATGACCAAACTGTTTTCCTTTTCAATCAAATGTTGTCTGACATCATCAGGCAAAGCAGCGGATTGTTGGGCAATTTCAAGATCGGCCTTCTTGACGGTCTTCTTGACTTCCTTGTATTCTGGTTCGGCATCTTCGTCGACTTCAGCGCCTTCTTCCTTTTCAACCAACACTTTGACCAACTTGTCTTCAACAGTGTAGGCAGATTCGATGGTGTAGAAGCCGGATGGGTCGTTTCTCAACTTCAACTTTGTGGCAATAGAAGTTTCTCCTTCAGAAGGAACAACTCCACTCAACTTCCACTTGGCAACGACTGGCTCGGTTCCAACTGGCAATTCTTCCTTGTTGGTGTATTTGGCTTCGACTTCAAAGTCACCCTTTCTGAATAAAGTGATGATCTTGGTCGATGGGAAAGCTCCGCCTCTTGGGAACACTTCCATGTGGTCTTCATCTTCATCGTCCTTGTCCCAGAAGTATGATACTGAGTATGGGTTGAAGTCTTCGAATTTGAATGGTCTTACTCTGACAGTTGGAGAGTGGGTGGCACAGATGAAAGCGTTACCTCTGGCAATGGCTTCGTCTTGGTTCAAAGTGAACGACAATTGTTTACCGAAAATTTCGCTCAATTTGGCCTTTAACGATGGAACTCTGGTACATCCACCAACAACTTCGATGGAGTCGATTTCTTCCTTGGTCAAACCGGCGTCTTTCAAAGCTCTTTCGATAGGAACGTGAACTCTTTCCAACAATGGCTTGACAAACTCTTCCAAGGTTTCTCTGGTCAATGACGAGGAAACATCGACGTCATTCATCAAAGATTCGATGTTGAATGGGGCTTGTGAGTTGGCGGACAAAACCTTCTTTAATCTTTCAGAAGCAGCGACAACTCTGTAGAAAGCCTTTGGGTTTTCTTTGACGTCGATCTTGTACTTACCCTTGAATTCGTCAGCAAAGTGGTTGGCAATGGCGTAGTCAAAGTCTCTACCACCAAAGTGCTTGTCGTAGGCGGAACCCAAGATCTTCAATTCACCCTTCTTAACAGCGGCGACGGAAACTTGTAACGAGGAGTGGCCGATGTCGACAAAGGCAACCTTCTTTGGTTCGTCTTCTGGCAAGTCGTTGGCCTTGAAGACACCGTATCCGACAGCGGCAGCAGTGGTTTCGTTAACAATTCTCACTGGGTTCAAGCCGGCAATCTTACAGGCATCGGCAGCAGCACGACGTTGCTTCTCGGTGTACCAGATAGGAACAGACAAACAGATGTCGACGATGTTACCCTTGGTTTCCTTTTGAGTGATGTCTTTGATCTTGTTGATGTACATAGCGGCCAATTGGGTGGAGGTGAATTCTTGTTCCTCACCCAAAAACTTGACCTTGGCAGAAACGCCGCCGTCTTTGTTTTCAACCAAAGGACACGAAAAGTACTTCTTTTCGATGGCAAAATCTGGATCATTGTAGTTCAATCCCAAGATTCTCTTGAGGTTGTCGACTGAGTTCTTGATATTGGAAGTTTGTTGGTTCTTGGCGCTTTCACCAATGAATCTATTTCTAGCTCCAAATCCAATTAAGGATGGAGTGTTACGATTGGAAACTTCATTGACAATGATGTCAATACCACGGTTTCTTGCACAGGCAATAACAGTATTGTTAGTACCTAAATCAACACCAAAAGGAGTAGACATTTTAAACTATATTATTGGGATATAGAAAATTTTAATTTGCTTGGAAAAGTTGGATAATTTATGGTCGATGATTTTAGCTTTTTTTTTCGGTGTGGGTCGTGCGATGGAGATGGTTGGTTCTAGAATGTTCGTGAAGACACGTGCCGCTCCGTGGGCACGTAGTGGGCACGTAGTGGTACATGTAGCGAGAGCGCGGGGGACATTAGCCTCCGGTAGGGCACTGCGTTGGGTTTAGCCAGAGACTTACATAGGGTGGAGTCAGAGATGACTTAGGGAGGGTGGCTCTGGAAAAACAGAAAGAATAGTATGGAAATGAGACCTCCATGGTCACGGCGGAGTAATGCCTGAATATTTGCTAGACCAATGGTGGGTCAATGAAGCTGATCGATTTGGGCAAAGTTTTGGGTGGCTCGGTGAAGATGCCCCGCGAGTCCCGGAGCGAGAATTTTGCAGCTAGTGAAAATTTCCAGCTGAGAAATAGTGAGAATTTCGCAGCCACCCCAGAAGAGAATAGTTGGGCTAATAGCCCATGAACACTTCGCTTGTTACAATAGTTGAAATAGTAAGCTCTCGAAGAGTACAAAATATTCAAGGCGAGGGGCAAATTTAAAGAGAACATTCAGTATCTTTAAGTCACAACATTGTAAAATGTGCAACGAACATGTCTTGACTTTGTACTGTACTTTTGTTAACGTATATCTGGATTAGTTAATTGGTCACATGCAAAAAAAAAAGATTGAGTAATCCCTTAGACTAATGAAATATACTGTAGAACGAGTGGGAAAGGGTAGAAATGTTAGAGTAGGAGAAAAGTAAATGTAGGATGTTGGTTGATATCCAAGCCTCTCACCTGCACCGTCGAGTTCCGATCTGGGTGCAAATTGGAAACCATCGTAGGCACTGGGCGCTGGTGCTGTGCTTTGTGCTTTGCGATAATTGCAGCTGCTTTGAGTAGTGTACTCGATAAGTGCGAACACTGTCTAATTTCAAAGAGGTTGGGTGCCAATATCTGAGGGCCAATATGTATTGGCCCAGGTGACCGGAAGTCGCAGGTGCACGTGCGTGCCTCGGATATATACATCACTCACCAATAGTACGAAGACTACAGAGTTTATGACACCCATTTAAATCATTATTGATGACTACAACTTCTCGTTGATACTCTATTACACCCTTTCTATTTAAGTTATTTATTTGTTTCTTACGAACTCTGTTCAGCTATAGTAAGAAGCGTCATCCATCCCGGACTTTCCACCAACTGCAAATAATCACTGTACTCTCCATTCTTTACAAATTTCAACAATAACTCGAATTCCGAAGGTGAAAGCACCGCAGTCTTGGCTACATATGCCAAGAAGTGGAAGTCTCTTATCTGTGCTCCCGAGCCACTGGTATCGGCATTGAGATACTGATTAAGTTTAGGGAAGTTCTGGAGCTCGCCCATAAAGTCTCTATTTTCAATGGTAAATGGGTTAGTGTTGGTAAAGAACGGCTTGGGCTCCATAGGGAACGAGTCTGAAAGCGATACCAACAAGAAATCAACGGGGAATGTGGGCTTGGCATTATACTTGACTTCAAGTCCGTACTCGTTGATCTGCAGGTATGCTATGTCTGGAACGTATCTGGTATCATTTGAAGAGTTTACGTAGAGCTTGGATGGCTGTGTTGAAGCGGTGATGATCCCAGCTTCTACTAACGCCTCGGCTCCTACTGAAACCTGGTACGATCTTGGCTCAATCTGGCCTTCAAGCCCTCCACTTAATACACAGGTAACGAACTTGGAAGAGAACTTTTCACTGGGGGAGAACGGGGTCGCCAGAGGATGGCTATTTTGATTGCGGGCAGCCATAAGAATTTCGAGATTCGACATGAAGTAGCTATTTTTGTGTCTCTTGCACAACACGGTTCCGTTTTTGGAGCCAGAATCGGTCAAGTCGGTGAAGGTGATTCCCACCTGGTACATTCCCAAGGACTTGGCGATTTGATCTATTTGTTCCTGGTTTTCCCATGGAAGCAACGTGATACCGTCGGCTTCTCCTGCTTGTGGAGGCTCGTATATGGCTTCAACCACGGCTTTTATACCTAAAGGAACTTTGTCAAATGGCTCGTACGTTCCATACAAAACTCCGTACCTCTGCACTCCCGTCTGTCTCCAGGCTTCAATGAACAGATTTAAGATGCCAGAATCGGCAAATTCTACGTGGTCTACCATTCTGAACTTCTGTTGCAGAAGAGTTATGGCTGACGGTTGGCATTTCGAGCATATCCCTTTGGGGTACGGTTTGTGGCCATTGGAGCAGTGAAGGTCAATTTTGTAGTTTGGTTCTTCCAATGGCGCGATGTAAGATGAAGCGTTGTTTCTGTTGTTCTTCGAATCGTTTAATTCTTTGACATGAGCATGGAACGATATGTGCTTGATGGAGTTTTCCTTACGATAATTGGCGTCCCATGGTGGAAGAGGCGAGCAGTATTCACACATTCCTTTGGACCCGTGGCGACAGTACTTGCCCATGGGACGTTTAATGAGCCCATCTGACTTACTTAAGGCTTCGTCAACTGGCAATTGTTCCACCTTCAACGGTCCGATATTCACTGGATTTATTTTCACCGACCCATTGCTTGTGTTCGTAGTTGTACTAGTAGGTTTGCTGTCGGTCTCTATACTATTGCTCTCGTAACTCACAAATAGCATCTCACCATTCTTTAATGCCAACTCTTCAACTGTCCTTCCACAGAGTCCATTGGCAGGTTCTCCTTTGGTATTTGGTGCTTTGCTGATATGGAGGGTTTGGGGATCAACGTCGCCGAGCTTTTCAACCAACTGCTCTAACGCAAATACAAAGTCTTGGTCAGGCTCGACGGTTATTCTAAGCATTCCCTGCTTGGATCTGAACCTAAGAATGATAGGCATTTTGATTGTATGCAGTGAATCGTGGGATATGATGGCAGTATAGGGTTTGCTAGAAATTGATACTATTTGTAAGTATGTCCAATGATTCACGGACCTTATGTGCTCAAGTGTTGCTTACCACTTCATTTGCTGAAATGATGGCAAATGGCGATTTGGTCACGTGGACAAAAGCATTAGCTGCGCTATCTTCTTACGCTATACTTACCTTCTACGCGTTACTAGGAATGATCTATCCCAGCTATAGCTAGGTAGCCTTGTGGCTGAACGTGTTGTTTGTTTTCCGTCCATTGTACATTTTTGATAGCTATATAGTCGGTGTCTGCCATTCCTGCTGCCAGTTCTTGAAAGTCTTGCTCGTTCTGTCCTACTTTACTTGCACTTTCTCCTATGCATTGGTCAAGAAGACCCGTATACACACCAGAAGATTACTGAACAAACCCATTTTGCGGAGCTTGTATCCCACGCTTTTTTTCTTGGTATCTTCTTCGATGCCTTCACCCTCGTCTTCCTGTAATATATTCACTTGTTCTTCTACAGTTGTATCTCTGCGTAGTAACCCAATCGACCCATCTGGTCTGATAGCATTATCACTGAGTGAACCTTTAATCTGAGCCGCCGCCACATCTAGTTCCGTCAATCTACCGAACCTCATCCTCACATTGAGAAGAATTACAAGTGGAATTTCTACTCTTGCTTGGGTGTTACGACTGTTGATCTCAAAGTCCTTTACTACAACTGACCGGTTGATATTTGACTTCGGACCTTTGACTTTGAGCTCCGATATCGGTTCGTGAATCAATAAGTGTTTCATGTCCTCACTCAACGTGTCGTTGATGAGAGTGTTTAGATAGTTTTTTGATAGTTTTGTTTGGTAGTTGCTGGCATTCTTTAATGTTATCAACGATTTTTCGTTGATGGCCAAAGATTGATGATCCACGCTCACTCTAGTGGCATTTTCGCTACTCTTCTCATTCTTTAACCTTGTCGACTTGATAAAGATCTTAATGGGTATGCTGATTCTTTCGTCAAGCTTGATGAACGTAATTTGAGGTGGCATATTGATCCATTCACCTTCTTCTTAATACCTTCACGTGAACTAATTCTTGATTTCGCTCACGTGAGTGCTACCTTCCATCTGCCTACTGATTGATGTTCTGAAATTTATTCTAGCTAATATACAGAGAATTGAAAAGCCTTCGTTAGCTACAAAAAAGAAAAATAAACCAGTTCTGACCCGCCTCTCGAAAATCCTGAAATTAATTTTGTTAGACTTCTAAAGGTTCACTACTGTCGAGTTAGCAAGCGTGAACTGATTTACCCGAGCTCCAACAAATGTTTATTTGAAATCGTCGCATCGCATTGAAGGAGCGCCAAATATTCCAAACTCACTATTGTAGGTACCCAAAAAAATTCTGAAACACACCCACCTTCTCAAACATTCATAAACTCTAAGAGAATAACTCCACGACCAAAAGAAACATTGCTTGTTTTTTTTGGGATTTTCTTTTTTCAATTTTTTTTTGATTTTGAATTTTGTAAAGGCATAGGAATCTTAAATAATTAATTATTGAACTGAAGTAACTGTTGAACCATGTTTTTTTTTCTTTTTCTTTTTTGTAACATATTAAGGTATAACGAAGACACAAACCTTGACCCATTTTAAGCAAACCGATGATGAATAATAAATAACTCTCTAACCACGAACGAAACAAACCCATCTTTTGAAATTTAAGGAAATTAAAATTCCAAGAAATCATCAATATTCAATGGAATATCTGGCTCTTGTTCATTGTGAAGTTCCAAGTTGGAGTTTTGATCATCGAAAAGCATTAAGGTGTTTGAGTCAGGCGATGAGAAAGCAATGAGCTCTCCTTCATCAGATTGACGAGCCAACAAAAAGTCGTCAATATGCTGAGAAGAATCGGAGGTGTTGGATTCGATGTCTGAAGGGCTATCTCTGTTATTAGACGTGAACGATTCCATGAAATCATGCATGATTGGTGCTGCAGACCAGGGAGGTTTCGCGAGCGCGATCAACGCAGCTCGCAAAGATAAATAACTATACGTGGATCAATCTGAGGGTAATTCATGACCGTTGCTTCAATGCTATAAATTTCATCAGTAGATTTTTTCACCAATCAAGAAATTCCACGTATATTAATTAAAAGAAAATCGTTTCCAAACGATTAGTCTCTTAATTAATATACATTTCTTACTGGTGAAAAGGATCGTAATGGACTGATGAAACAAGCAGAGAACAGTCTATGAAGTTATGCAAATGAGGAAAGCAAATCCCTCGAGTGATCCGTGTAAAAGTCATTTTGGACTGACAAAATTGCTGCTGAATTTTGCCCCATTGAATCATACATGTTTTGGGAAGGTTCTTGTTTAATAACAGGAGATCTGAATTGAAGATCTTCAGAGGCCTCGGAGTTTCTTCTCGAGCTATTGGCCGGATTGTTCAAGGTCAAATCTATTGGTGAGTTGACAGGAGAATTTATCGATACTGGTGAGAGGTAGTTATAGTACGTGTTGATTTCATCCTTTACCATCAAATGGTTGGAAGAAACTGCCTCGGGAGAGAGCTCTTCGACCTTTCTTTTCTTCATTACTGGTGTTTCCGAAGGAGAAGGAGTCACAATACTGGTGATATTGCTATCCTCGTCATCTTCGTCATCATCTTCATCGTCACCTTCACTTCTCTTAGTGGACGTCGTCAAGTTTGAATGGATTTTGTTTTTCAAGTCCTGCAAGTCATTCAAAGTATTCAACGAAACAGACTTCAACTGGTCTTTATCAAGTAACTCGTGCACAGCATCAAAGTTTCCTTGTAAAAATTTGAAGTTTTGCTCGAGTTGAACTACGTATGATTCCAAGTACTCGACGTGCTTTCTCTTCTTCTCTCTGGAAGCATGTGCGGCACGTCTATTACGAAGAATCCGTTCAACGCGACGCTGTTCTTTTTCTTCCGTAGTCTTGGCTCTTTTCCTGGGTGGAAGAGTAGTCTTGAACTGGGAGTTGGTTTCAATACTTTGTGCTTCAACAGACATACTTGTATTATTGTGTGGGTATAAGGACTGACTAGACGTGAAGAAAATTTGGGGTATTTTGATCTGGATTTGCCGCTTTATATATTAAAAGGACAGCGCATAATTTTCGAGAGGGGTTCAAATCACGGTGTGTGGCACAGGTTAGGGGCACGGGAGGGGCTACTAAGTGCAGCGAGCGGTGGCGTATATTCGGCGTGCCCAGACGAGGGTGCGCTAATAATAAGTCGAGGGTAAACAGGGTAGACGAACTGCGCACACGAAAAAGATCACAAAAGGGGCTTAGCGGGGCGCGAGCAGAACGTCCTGATTTTTGCGACGAGCAATATGAAATTGGGACCACATTATATTGTGATTGACATAAATTGCGCGTGCCGTGGATCCAGGGTCCCCCGATTAAATTAGACTATATTCGAAAGCGATTGGCTCAATGTGATCATCTTTTGACTCTGGTCAACCACTGGCAGTGGCTTAGGTACTAGCACTAGCACTAACACTAGCACTAGCACTATCCTGACTTAGGCACCCGTGTGGTATCGTGACGACTGTGCCCTGATTCGCTCGCACACGCCTTGCGCGTGGATAGTTCTAGAACGACCAACGCTACATACCTCACAACTGCTGGTAAGGACAATTATATTTAGGGGTTCGTTATTGTTTTAATTTAGCTCAGCTAACCGGTAATTGTTGGTTACCATAGTATTTCGCGACGGTCCCCCCTAGACACCTCCTATGTATTGTTTGTATCTAATTGGCTAGGGATCTCATCTACTGCGGTTCGTCACTCTCGTTCGCCATTTCTTTCACCTTGTCGCAAAAACTCAACTTTTGTGCTCTGAATACGATTAGCCCTATTGGGCGAATTATTTCACCCTGTTCCCCTCGACTCCTACAATTCTAATTTAAGTGCTATACGTCACCATGATAATTGAATAGAATCGCATCCCTTCGATCATTTCACCCAAGCTGGAAAGATAGCAATACAACCTTTTCTGATAAGAATTATCAACGAAGGCTGGATGTGTCAATTACCTCTAAGCCATGTTGTCCACTAGACCAGGAAGACCTCTGCAAATCTAAAATCATAAGCACGTGACGATAACACGTGATCATCGGTGGTCCACAAATGTTTCCTTCCCCGATATCAGTCATTGTCAACCATGTCGAAGAGTGTGCTTTCAATCCAGCTGCATGTGGTGCATGGATATGTAGGCGGCAAGGCCGCAATCTTCCCGCTCCAGTCACAGGGCTGGGAAGTCGATTACATCAATACTGTCAACTTTTCCAATCATACTGGCTATGGTTCTGTCAAAGGTAGCGCCATTGATCCGGAAGAGCTTGGTCCACTTTTGAGTCATTTAAACTCATATTCGGCCATAATAACTGGATACATACCCAATGCGGAGTTGATATCACAAATCCACGATTACATAATCGACGTCAAGGCCCGTACCAACACCTTATATCTCCTTGATCCGGTGATGGGAGACAACAATTATCTATATGTCGATAAAGATTGTGTGACGCAAAACAAGTCGGTGCTATCTAAAAATGTGGTTGATATTATTACGCCCAATCAATTCGAATTAGAACTTCTTCTGGGCTTCAAAATCACCTCGACCGGTCTTCTCCAAGAGGCCATCAATACTCTCCACCACACTTATAATGTGAAGTATGTTGTAGTCACTTCGTTGGCAGGTGAATTGTTCGGTAACAGTGATGTAATAGGCTGTGCGGTTTCCACTGTAGGTAAAAGCGCGCACTATTACCAAGTACCTATTATCAAATCATACTTTACAGGAGTTGGAGATTTGTTTGCAGCTCTTTTGTTAGATAAGTTGGTGTCGCAAGTAAATGTAAACTCTGAGGAGCCACTTTTGACTGCGGTCAACCAAGTGTTGACCATAATGTCAAAGACCTTAAGACTCACCCATCGTTTAGCTCTTGAAGAGTTTAGACGAACTAACGGCCCAACCAGGTCTTTAGAAGGTACCATCAACGATGGAGATTCCATGAAATACTTTGAGCTCAGAATCGTTCAGGCGAGAGAATTCTTTGACTATTCAGGGCCTGGTGATTTCTCTCCACGTTTAATCAAAAATTAATTAGAGATTTTATAGAGAAATAAATATGAATGACTTGTTAGTGAGTCTAACGAACATACCATACAAACTTTTATACCTAAAATCAAATCTTATATATTGATATGAGCTAGAGTAGTAATAAATAATTAGCTAATTGGACCAAGTTATTAGTTTCACTGAACGTGAGCTTGAAGAGCTCATTTGACAAAATGCTAGGATGTTTTTTGAGAGGGTTAGCACCACGTGAAAACAGGAGGTTTTCCTGTGCTTTTTTCAAGCCTTTCTATGATCACAGGAGTGCTTTGATGCTCAAACTCGCTCGGCACCTCTTCATTTTCGGTTCTGCTGATATTATACTCGTATCCATTCAGACACTCCGGTACTGGCAAAGACTCTTCGATTGGGTGCAAACTGGGGGTTGCTTCCATAGGCGAAGTGTTCTTAGTATCCCTTGAACCTACATCATGCAAGCTAGACTCCATGGCACTTTCAATGAGCTGATCCTTGACCTGTCCAGGTATGTACATCACATCGTCCCACACTAGTAGATTTTCACGGCGTATGAGTTCTAACGGACCAGCGTAACTCAACTTGAGAATCTCCACCACATTGAAAGCCTGGCCCTTAAGAACAGCCAACTGCCGATTCCACATTCTTTGTTTAAAATCGTTATCCAACTCAAAGACCAGTTTTAGTTTGGTCACGGTTTGTTCCCACCAGTACTTGGAAGTAAGTAGTGGTACGTAGTGGTTGCGTGTCTTTGATGAAAAGGGCTGGCCGATAATTGATAACGGGAGGAATAGCCATCCAAAGGGAAACGAGCGCCATTCGTCGGGTCTTTTCCATGGAAAAGACAAGCCCGAGTCAATGGCTCCGATTTTGATTCTCGGACGAAGAACTTTGCCCTGATATAATCTAAGAGTTTTCACTTCTTCCCACACAATTTTGATCATCCAGTTATCCAAGCCTCTGTCGGTATTCCGCATAATATAGTCAAGAATGACCAACTTTTCGAGCTCCTCCCTGAACTGACGAAGAGACTGTTGAGACCAAAAGAACTTTGCCGTATGATTCGAGCTGTCCTTTACAACTATTTCCAGAGACTCGGGCAATGTCTGCGTATCGGCAGGAACAGGATACAATTTGAACCATTCCTGGGCGTCCATGTATCCATTCAAAAACCGTTGAAAAGATCCGATTTTAAGAGGTAATTTTGAAGGATCTTTTGTTCTGCCCCAGTAAGAATAGTAAAATGATGGCGACTTCAAACATACTATGCTGGTATATGGCACGATGTACGAAAGAAGTTGCATGTCCAAGACGCAGGCTCCTGCTTCGCTGATGTAGCCCAAGTTGGGGATAAGACACGATCTTCCAAAGAAACAGGGAAAGAATGTGCGGTGAAGCCACTTAGACCACTTGGGCGAAAGCGGTCCGTAAGGCTCTTCATCTTTCGGCTTGAAGATTCCCACTCTAGTAGTGCCTGTTGGAGTTTTGAGGTACACAAAGTAACTTCCCGACGAGCCCTGGGCGATTCTTTGGGGATCAAGTCCATCTAGTTCAATAGCATCTGTTATTGAGTCAACCAAAATTTCAAAATTTCGCTGGCTTATATGGTTATCAGGAAAATCAAACGGCTTGTTTGATTCATCTTCTACAATTCGACGCCAGTGAATCATCAAGTCCTTCTCCGACTCGATTTTTTTGAATCGCTTAATAGGCTTGAATACAGAATACTCAATTCGGTATTGAGGCTTTGTTTCGATGTGTTTCCGTTTCTTGTTATGGGTGGAAATCGGCGAATATGCCCATTTTGCCGCAGGAATAATGTAATTTTGGGCGAACTTGTTGATGTTGGAAGAGGCTGGGCCTTCGCTTGCTCTTCTAGTGGGAGGTTGGGACTTGCTACGGAGCAATGGCGTGTAGAGAGTGGGATGTTCCTGGAAACCTGGATCTAGCTTTGGTTGGTCTGCAGCGGGTTTGGACCGAAGCTGTCTATCGATAAAGGGGTCCCAACTGGCCGATAATATGTGGGCAATTGATTCATGTGATGATCCAGACGGTTCAGTTTGTTCAGCCTGTATTACTGTTCGCGGCGAAATAGAGTCTTCGCGGTTGATATGGCTGTGTGTGGTGTGGCGTGGTGAGTCTCTAATGGCGGCAAAACCATTGCGTTCTTCGGTGACCAAACCGTCGCCTTCCAGGGCGGTATCTGACGGAGGCGGAGTTTTTGGAGAGCTCATGAGAAGGTTTCAGCCCTATATCTATGGCTTTTCTATATCTATTGCCTGACTCAACAATAATGCCACCAACAATTCCCAACGACGATTGAAGGTTGGCAACATAAGGTGGTTTGTAGTTGGTGGGACGGGTGGTATCGGCACGTGCGGGCAGCCGTACGTACACGTGCACACTAGGCACATTGCTATAATGAATGTTTATTAAAAAAGATATCCAGCAACTATGCTAGAAACCGAAAGGATTAACGGGTAGTAAAGTACAGGGACTATATAATGTGACCACAAGACGATTTTGAGGTGGGTATTTTTTGGCTGCAAAATTATACGAGCAACAACGCGCCTCCAAAGAATAAAGATTGGACAAAAACCAACATCTTCACGACAGGAGTGGTTGCAGCTCGGGACAACGCAGCACCGGCACCGTGTGATGACGACGATGTAGTGGATGCAGAGGAGTTTTTGGAAGTTGAGGCGGCCTTAATCATCTGGACCTTTTTCTTGGCAGAGGCTGACGAAGTGTGGACTGACGATGATGCAGACGACGCGGATGAGGGGAAAATGTAGTTGTTCAAGTCTTCGAACAATCCTCTATTTTCCAAGTCCTTGACGATAGACTGGAGTGCAGGAGCATATTTGCCGTAGGCACTAGTAAGTGCACCGATACTGTTTCCTGATAAAACACCCCCAAGTAAGCCCTTGATGGCCGACGAATCACCAAGAAGACCGCTCACAACCTTGGAGATGTTGACGTTGGAAAGGCTGGAGAGGTCGACTGCGCCAGTATCGTAAAGGTCGGACACGAAATCGGCCGTCATGTTTTGATACGATTCGTTGGCGATGACGCGCTTGACTGTGTACACGGCCACGCCTGTATCGTTGAGCGCGTTCAATGTGTCGGATAAAACTCCGTTGAAAAGAGACGAGCCCAAGAACGAAAGCACAAAGTTGCTTGCAAAACTAGAAAGACTGCCTGTGTAGTCGGCTCTCTTTTGGTTATCAGAGGACGACGATGCGAAGACATCATCGATGACCAATGCAAGAAGTCCCATGTTGGACTCAACAATTCTGTAGGTGAGGTTAACCAACACTGGTCTATAGTCGTCGTCCAATAAGATGCCATCCAAAACAGATCCAAGTAACCCGGATGACTGAACTGTTTCAAAGAGTTGCGAAATGTTCACATACTTGGTGACTTGTGAAAGACTTATGCTGGAGCTGGATGAGGAGTTGCTGGAACCTTTGAGGTAGTTTCCGGTAATATTGGCAAGCTTGGAAATTCTATCAGGATGGCCGGCAAACTGATTGAGAAGTGTGAAAACCAAGCCCGAATTATTGACGGTCTTGATAAGTGACGAAATGGTTGACTCGCTGAGAAGGTCTGCCAACCCGGCTCTTTTGTTTAAGCTGGAGAAGTGCTCAACGGTGTCGATATCTTGTTGGCTCAAGTGTAGATCAAACTTGTCCAAGTAATGCTCAACTTCAAACTGAGTATTGGGCACTGGTCTGGCAGCAGGAAGGGCCGAGACCAACGTGGATGCATAACATGCTGCGGAAAAGATATTGAGAAGCTTCATTTGCTAATAAACTGAGTGGATATGTTCGTGGGCGTGGGTGAAATGTATGCTAGATAGTCAATTACTTTCTCGATCCTGACTTAAGTGGCTACTTTTTGGCTATCAGCTTCAAGTCGTATGCTCGTATTCTGTAAATCTAAATAATTATTATTGACGGGGAAAAACATCTCTAATATACTACCCTTAGTGCAAACGATTTCCCAAGTAGGTTGTTTACGATCCTATTGACCCTGCCAGCACTTCTCTCTTTTAGGAAGGCCAGGCTACTGCCCCTTACTGTTCTTACCCAAATGAGTTGGTTGATGAAGATGGATGCAAAAATGCCATGAAACTATCCGAATGCGGAAGTGTAATGATTTCCTGATTTGGAAGTATGGTGGATAACGCACAAAACCCTGGAAATCCTCGAGATGGCGCTTCAACGAAAATCGACCGACCCTTAGAAGACACCATGTCAAAGTGGCCAGTTGCTGATGACCCACTCAACCACCTTGTCCCAACCTCTCGCAGTCGCTAGACAACCTTTTCGTACTCCCACATGCGCCGGTGACTTGTTCGTTTGTCTTGGCTACTCGTTACGCACTCACTTTGGACCTTCCTATTCGGGCTATCACTTATTTGTTGCCTGTTTAGGCAACTAGTTTAGATGCCCTCCTGCACATGGGCCACCCTGCTTTAAACCCCACCATATCTCGCATTAAGCGTTATTTATTATAATACAGCAGCACAATCCTGGTTTTCTTCTGGTCCTTGCAATATCCTCACTACATGAAGTTTACAAGAATAACTTGTGCCTTTGCCTCGATAGCCTCCATGGCTTCGATGGCCTCAGCGCATACCCCAGTATCTGATCCTATACAAGTTATTCCTCCCCAGTATTCCCGCCTTCACGACTTGGTAGAACAGGTGATTCAAACTCATTCTGGTGCTGAAAAGAGAAACGATCAAGTGGTCAGTGCGTTGACCGAAGTTTTTACCGAAGTTTACGAGTCTGGAATCGCTATTGAGGTTGTAAACGATATCGGATCGTCCGAGGATAAAATGGAACAATTATCCCAAGTCTTGGTTAACCTTCTTAATTCTACCCTCAATGGCAATAACTCCCAGGCTTTGGCTGGAGTCAACACTTCACATATCATTGATGTAGTGCTTGATAACGGAATAGTCAACAATACCTTGAATCAGGCCATGATGAACGAAACAAACAGACACGAAGTTTCAGTCCTTACGGGCAAGCTCCTCTGTACTCAACCATACGTGGCAAAGATTTTGAGTGATCTTGGTAACGGCCAAAAATTGACGTGGCAATACTTGAACGACGTCATCAGAAATACAAAGGCTAAGGCCCCAGACACCGTCTCTCAAACTCTTAAAAGTATGGTTTTATGGACCATACAAAAAAGAGACAGTGGCAACAACCAGTATGCAGGATCTGCTACCACTTTCCTCAATAATTTGATTAGCACAATTGCCTCTTCGGCGTTGGTTACGTCCAGCTTAAACGATACTTTGACGGCTTTGGACGACAGTAATATTCTTGTTCCTCTTGGATTGCAATTGGCTCAGAACAAAAATGCGTACAACATTGCAAAGTACGTTTCGGCCTATGTTTACAATAGCAGCGTTTTGAATTCCATTGACTTGAACGCCAAATTTCAGCGCGCTAAGAAAGATCATATTCTTTCTGACCTGGTCCAAAATCTTTTGACCAGCGAAACCTACGCGCCCCCACTTGCATTGATTCTTAAATACCTGGAAGACAATGGTGTTTATGCGCAGGTTCAGCGAAACCTTTTCGGACACAATTAAACCTCCATCACTAATTTCCAACACTGCTCTTCAAATCTGCATACCACTTGGCTTTCCATTACCCAATACCAATTTTTTCCCTTTATTCATTTCGTTCGAGAGGAATTTTTACGTCTATTTATTACCTGCCCATACCCAACTTAGGAGCTTCTTTAATTCTTCATGAAATTATTATCAACCTGTCAAATCATTTCACGTAGTATATCACGATATTAATAAAATGACTTACCATTGGATTATGGCTTTTATGCTCTAAACTTCTTGAGAACATATCGCATGTAGATAATTGCTAGAAATTCCGTCTATACCAAAGTGGAGGAGTAGAATCTGTTATACTACTAATTTATAATTGTATTCTTGGAAAGTTGATACTTAAGCAATTCTTTGATTGTATAATTTACCTTTTCTCATCATATAGAGGAGGGATTGCTATTAGTATACTAATTAGTGAGAACCTCGGAATCATTTCAAAACCAAACAATTGATATTCCATTGCAAAAACTCGTCCAGAAATTTGAAACCACCGGCAATTGTTGGCGGAGTATGCACTTTTGCAGCCAGTTGGAATTTCATGTTTGTCGTTTGAAACTTCAACGATAACTGCGTTTGGTTTTATTCAGTTACGTCAATTAAGTATATGAAATATGGTAAAGGCTAGAGCAAAAATCAAAGTTCAATACAGCAAATTTGCAGTTTCTTTCGAGTAGTTCTCGACTAATTCATGTGCTTAGGAAATTTGATGGTGAGAGATGGTAGTAGATGTTACTGAAGTTTCGTGTACTTAGCAACAGCTGATGAGTAAGTTTGAGAGTTAGCGTTTTTCAATGTAAACCTTTATTCAAACTAATATACAATCTAAAATCCTATTGAGGTCATAATACCATAACCAAGGGTGACAGCAATAACGTATGCAATCAAAGATGCTGGAACACCTCTAGTAATAAATGTGTTGACAGTAAGATAAGGCTTCCCCACCTCATCTGTCATACTAATGGCGGTCACGTTAGGGAAGCCCGAAGTAGGTAAGCCCATAGCGGCCGATGCGAGTAATGCAGTTCCCATAATAAGAAGTAAAGGATGCGGTTCAGGTAAACTTTCACCCACTTCTTTAACCAATGGAATGATGATCAATGCTGCGACAGTGTGAGATACAAAGGTGGCCACAACAAGAATGAGAATACCAAAGATAACCAATATAACAAACACATCAAAGTCCATGATCTTCTTTTGCAATGCAGTGGCAATGGTCTTCAATAAGCCTGACGAAGTGACTGCTTTACCAAGGGCAATACCACCCATGGCCAACCAAACGATGTTCCATGGATAATTGTTCAAGTCGTCAGTTTTCAAGAGACCGGTACCAAAAAACAACACAATTGGAATGATGGAAATGATACCCGATTCACCAAAGGTGCTTTCAAGTTTGGATTCAACACACCACAACAAAATGGTGGCTATGCAAACAGCAGAAATATACAATTGTTTGGTGGTCAACGGGTCCTTGATTGGCTTGAAAGCCTTAATTTTGACATTGGAAATCTTGAAGGTAAAGATAAGTTCCAACCAGATACCAAGCATGGCAATAATGGCGACTGGCAAGGCCACCGCAAACCATTTACCCCAACCAGGACTTGGAGTCATGGACTCAATAGCAATAATATTTTGAGGCGAGGCAATAGGAGAGGCCATACCGGCTACGTTGGAAGCAAGAGCGATACCCAAAACCAAAGCTTTGGCCATTGGCGACTCGGTAGGTAATGTTCTAAGAACAGGTTGGATCAACGAGAAACAAAGGACGGGAGCAGCCACGTTGGAAATCCACATTGCCAAAAACAACGAGACACCCATAATGGCAAGCAATACGTTTCTAGGTTTGGTTCCTGCACCAGCTAAAATAAACGAAGACAAGATCTTGGCGACGTTGTACTTGGAAAGAGCCGCAGCCAAGGTAAATCCACCTACCAAAACCATAATAACCGAAGACCACATGGCACCAAGAATGAACTGAGAAGCAGCTTGGGCCTTCATGGCATTGCCATCATCGTCTTTCAAAACCTTACATGTTACAACCAAAAGAGGTACCAACATGGCGGTGACGTACAAAGGCAAGGCTTCGGAAGCCCACAACATAGCAGCAGCCGCCAAAACCGCCAAACAACGAGCCTGTTCCTTGTCGTTAAAGGTTTTGACCGTAAGCAAAACTATAAATGTAATGATAATCACAGCCAATTTGCCTATCTGCCACGAGATAAACGATGTAGGAATACCGATATGGGTATGGCCAAACACCGAAATGTTGAATGGCAAAAGAAAGTAGGTCATTCTCATCTGTAACATGGAAGCCTGAGAATCGGCCTCATCGCCCATTTTCTGGTTCAAGGCCGACGAATCGAAGTTGAGGTTGTAGGATTTCTTTTCAAGCGAAAGAAGATCTTTCCATACGGTGTTACGTTCCCAAACGATGTGGTCTCTCAAGTGAGATTTCAAGTCGCTGCGGACGTTTTCCAAGTCATGCAAGGTGGTTTTAGGAGTGAGTCTTCCTGATAAGAAAGCATTGATCTTGACGATCTGGTTAAGTGTATGGTCCAAGTACTTCAAGGTTTCAGGAAGGAAAACACGAGAAGACGAAGGTAGGAAGTTGTTGATAAAGTCCGACTTGATGGAGTAGTTACATGTTTTGTCGAATTTTTTACAGATCTTGGTGAACCCGATTTTGTTGAGCTCGATGAACGATTTGAGCTCGGAGAGGGTGATGAAAAGGGCCACTGATTTCTTACGAAGAGTGATTTGCATCTGTTCTTTGACATTAAAGTCGGTGTGGTTGAGAAGCGCGGTGTTTTGCGAGTGCAAGGCATCGTCTTCGTCATCGTCTTCATCATCATCGTCGTCATCCTCTTCGTCTTCCACCTCGATTTCGCGCTTGCCAAATACTACAGGCTGCTTTTCCAAATCGTAGTCGTTATCCACGTGATTGATGGTGTCAAATACAGACGCATTGGTAGTGGTTCTAGAAAGGGTGGACTTGACGTTATACTGATGGTGCGCATCGTTGTTGACCACATCGTGATTTTCGTGATTATATGCCTGAGTGAATTTGTACACGTCGTTGATATCGACATTGTTGGATTCAAGATCTTTGATCAAGTTGTCGTATTCAGCCAATACCTTTGCTTCTTTGGTATTGTAAAACTCAGTGACCTTTTGCAACTCTCCAAGAAGTGACTTGGTGAATGTCTTGAGCGGGTCAAAATCAGGTGAGGCCGGGTCTTCATAATCAGAAGGGGCGGCTGCAGAAGACCCTTCGGTATCGGAGTGGGTGCGATCCAACCAGTCCGAGAACGAATTGATGGTGGAATTGTCGATATCAACGGTGATGGAGTTGGCGGAGTTTTGTTTTTCGGTGACGTAATCATCCAACTCGATAGTTTCTTCGTTGTCAACCCCTTCCTCGGCGTCGCGCTTCTTGAACCGACGCATGATTTTGGTGCGGAAAAGCCTATTTTTCTCATTTTCCTCTGTCTTGACCGCCTTTTTGGCTGCTTTTTTCTTGTTGTATTTGGTATTTTCCACCAACTCGGTGACAGTGGTGGGGTTGGTTTGTTCTGTATTGTAAGAACCGTCATTTGGTTGAGAGACCTGAAGTTGATCCTGCTGAAGCTTGTAGATCTGTTTCTTTAAGCCTGGATAATTGACATAAAGGTCCTGCCACTCAGGCACGGCATTGAACTTCAATGAATGTGCGAACTTCATAATAACTCAAGTTGAGTCTGAAAAGATTGGCAACGGTCGAACTTGTCACTTGTTAATAAAAGTGTTACCTGTGCAAAGAAATTTTGCAGGACAGCGTTGACTTCGGCCGGTGCAGATGGGTTGGCAAAGTACTGAAAAAGTGCTGGCTAACGGCTTAACTAATTTACACAAAGCTCACAGCAAAACTATTGATAGGTTGATTAGAAGGCTAGTAGCTAAAGTCTTCTCTTGCTTATTCTAGCAGTGAAAAAAGTTTAATTCTCTTTTGGGATAGCTATCGTGTGACCATTTAAAAGGAATCTTCTCGTGTGATGCCTATCCGTACCTGGCCAAAAATTGCTTTTGAGGGTTAATTAATCTGGGGCCCACGTGGGTGTGGAGGCGAGCATCGGGGAAAACTTCGGGGATGAGCGAAGGCGGTGCTAGTGGCACCATGAACAGAAAGGTCGAGGGAAGCATCGTAGTGGCATAACCAGAACCGAGTCCGAGGACATGTCATGTGACGAAACGAGCGCGGATGCCCTATCGTGTCCACTATTGATCACGTGACCGACTTGACTATTGTGGCACACGAGAGGATCAAGCCATACTTGAGCCGCCAGGCCCGCTGTCTTTGTTGTTTTAGCTGACGACGCTGCATGAATGGTATACATACAACAAAGCCTGTATTGACTAAGCGCTATATAAATATCCAATATTCAGAAGTACCAGAAATATATTAGAACATACCGTTTCGCTGGTAGATTGGTGAACACTAGTGTTAGACATTTAGCACTAGGCAACTAGCACTGTTACACTGCTATCAATTGAAAGCATAGACAATGACATCATACAGCAGAGATATCATACACGAAGGAGAGTATATTCCGAAACCGTCACGTCCTTCGCTTCCCATCAACAGCACCTCGTCTCCAGACCCCATAGGGTATCGGTCAAGCTGGTACACGCCTGTACGATTGAATCCACCCAACCTTACCGTAGCCGATCTATCTATCAATGACGAGTTTGAGGTGCCGCCGTATTCCAAGGACAATCTGCCCAACGATCTGCATTATCTGCATGATCTGCTGTTGACCGGTCTGATAGTTCCCAAACTAGTTCACAAATGGTCCCACACACACTCAATATTATGTGTTATCCCAGCACCCAAAAAGAAACTATTGTTCTGTGGTACTCAAGACTCCAAGATCTTGGTGTTTGACATGGTGGATTATACTTTAAAGTTCGAAGCTGCTGCCAGTCCCCACGATGACCATTCGTCCATTTTATTTCTTGACATTACAGAAGACGAAAACTTTCTCTTTAGTGCTGGTTCCGACTCGCTTGTCAAGGTATGGGACTTGTCAAAACTCAAAGATATTCCAGACTCTTCCAACCTTTCTCAACTTACATGTACTCATGTGATCTACTCGGTCGTGGATATTGGCGATATCTTTTCAATTGCATGGAGCGACACCCTCGCGACGCTCTTTATCGGAGCCCAGAACGCAGCCATTTTGTGGTGTCGTCTCCCTCTCCGTCCATCCCAAACTGATATGCTGAGCCCGTACTCGACTATCGAAAGACTTCCTCACTTTCGTTATAACAAGTTCTTTGACTCCAAAGGTCCTGGTGGGTCTGTCAACACTCTCCAGACAAAACATCAGTTGCATCGTAAAAACAGTAGCACTGCGAATCCCCAACATTTGCGCCCAAAACTTATTGAGGTCCGTAATGAAGACATTATACGGTTTGCTCACAATGGATATGTCTACTGTTTGAGTCTTCATACGCCTCAATTGACGAATGACCTCCAGCTCATTTCTTGCGGAGGCGATGGTTTCATCAATGTTTGGTCTGTTTCCTTGAAGGAAGGGAATGTCCAAGTTTCCAAAGTGGTGTCGCTTGAAAATGAAGATTCAATTTTGTCCATGTCAATCCAAGACTACTTGTACGTGGGACTCAGTGATTCCAGTATCAATGTATGGGACCTAAGCACTTACCAGATGATCCGATCGTTCCACTTCTGCGATACCTCCACTGCTTATGACGAGGTGCTTAGCTTGGGAATCTACCGTGATTGTGTGTTCAAAGCAACCAATTTGGGCGGTTTGGTAAAATTTACCATTGAAAATCAGCCAACCCAAACATCTGAAGATGATACTGGCAATAATAAACATCCGGTTTACAAAAGCTTCAAAGTACTTGTATCTCCCAAAAACGATAGTGTTGGTCATTCGTTTAGTAATCGGGACGAAACGGGTGCGGTTCTTGCCGTCAATATCTTCACGGACTCGTCAGGAATCACATATCTACTCTCTGGTGGGCATAAAGCGTTGTGTCTCTGGGAAATATCCAACCCCCATCGGGTGGACGATAAAGAAGAAGAGCTGGCCCTTTTGATTAAGCCAGCGGACCACTTGTCGAACGACCACCTCTTGTCGTCACTCGAAAAGTTCATATCATACAAAACCATCTCCAAGTTCCCTACACAATACTTGGAACATTCACGTCAATGTGCCCAGTTTCTCTCAAGACTCTTGAATAGACTTGGAGCTAGTAAAACTGAGCTTTTGCCTGTGGTAAACGGCAACCCCATTGTTTATTCTGTCTTTGGTAGAAATAGTCCTGATCAAGTGGCCAAACCCACAAGAGTGCTATGGTATGCCCACTACGACGTCGTTGATGCTACCGACTCCGAAGCCACAGATTGGGCCACCGACCCGTTTGTTCTCACCGCCAAAGACGGCAGTCTTTATGCCCGTGGTGTTTCTGACAACAAGGGCCCTACTTTAGCAGCTATCTATGCAGTGGCAGAGCTTTACCATAAGCAACAATTGAGCAGCGACGTGGTATTTATCATAGAAGGTGAAGAAGAGTGTGGTTCCATCGGGTTCCAGAACGTTATCACCGAAAATAAAGCCCTTATAGGCGATATCGACTGGGTAATGCTCTCAAATTCGTACTGGTTGGACGACGAAACGCCCTGTCTCAATTATGGCTTAAGAGGTGTCATCAACGCTTCCGTCACTATCAAGTCTTCTAAGCCAGACAGACACTCGGGTGTGGATGGAGGGGTTCTGAAAGAGCCTACGATGGATATGATTCATATTCTTGGCCAGCTTGTAGACCCTGAAACCGATGATATCAAGCTCAACAACTTCTATGACGACGTTCTTCCGCTCACCAAGACAGAAATTGAACTTTACAAAAACATCGAAAAGGCGGCGCTAGACAAAAACATAAATAATCAAGATCTCCAAACTTTGATGGCCAAGTGGAGAAACCCTTCATTAACCATTCACAAGATCCAAGTTTCGGGGCCCAACAACAACACGGTTATTCCGCAAATAGTCAAGGCCACCATTTCCATCCGTATAGTCCCCAACCAGAATCTCTTCAAAATCAAAAAGTCGTTGGTAGAATTTCTTGAGGCAAAGTTCGCAAAACTCAAGTCAGACAACCAATTGCTGGTAAATATCTTCCATGAAGCCGAGCCGTGGCTTGGTGATCCCACCAATCATGTCTACAAGGTGTTACATCAGAAAACTAAAGCCAATTGGGGCCAAGTGGAGCCGTTATTTATACGAGAAGGTGGTTCAATCCCGTCGATTCGGTTTTTGGAAAAGAGCTTTGACGCTCCAGCAGCCCAGATTCCATGTGGCCAAGCATCGGACAATGCCCATTTGAAAGACGAAAAACTTCGTGTAGTCAATTTGTACAAGTTACGTGCTATTCTCACCGACACCTTAAGGGAATTGGGACTAAAAAATAATTAATACAAAATATATAGAAATAATAAGAAAGTTTGAAAGGAAGTTAGATAAGGGTAGCGAACTAAAGTAAACCAAATTGAACTAAATTAAGAAGTAATACATAGAATGAGAAGAAAACACTTATCGAGTTTGATGATTGGAAAAAGGCATTATTCGTTATGTCATTTATGAAAAGATAAATGCGTTGAGTTTGGCCGGCTTGTATGACCGGTTGGTGTAGCACACACGCGACAAGTTGCGGGGGTTTTTGATGAGACGGTTGAGTTGTTTGGTGGTGTGGTTTTTTTTGTATCCAGGATGCTCGTAGTCGTCGTCGTCGTCAGATTGCTCGTGCTCGTGACATAAGTCAAAGTCTTTGTCGTACCAGAGCCACGAGTAGTGGGAGGATATGGCCGAGGAATTGGAAGACGACGAAGACGACGAATTGCATGTGTCGATAATCGACTCGTTGTCGCGGAACCTCAATGTTTTAGATACTGGCGGCGAGTTCTCGCCGTTTTTGCCAGATGATATGGTGGTCGAGGTTGAATCGGAATGGATCGACTGGTCACCAGTGGAAAAAGTGGTGCCTGTGGACTCGATGGAGCCTATCGAAGGTCTCGAGTCGGGATTGGTGGCCGGGGATTCGAGCTCGTAGTGGCGCGGTTTTTCCTTGGTGCGCCTTGCATGTTTGTTTAGCGAGGCGATGATGCGCAGCAACTCCTCAGTATTGATTTTGTCTTTGTACGTGAGCTTGAACTGGTGAATGGTTTTGTCGTTGTGATATTCGTTGAGATACTTGTTTTTCGACAAGGATTCCGGGTTGTGTTGGTCAAAAAGAACAATGTTGTAGCGGGCCTTGGTACTTTCCAAGCCCGGGGAAACGGAACAGTATGTCGCGAACCGCACCGACTCGTCGCATACATTAAATACGAACACCTGGCTGTACTTTTTCTTGTAGTTTAGTTTTTCGTTGTCGGACAATTTGGCGATTTTTTTACGGTCGATGATGGTAACTGTTTTCTGGCTGATTTGAAAGTGCTGGATGACAATGAGAATGTCGTTGACTTCCTTGGTGATATCGTTGAGGATGATCAACATGTTGCCAAGCCCCGGCTCGTCAGCAGTGGGGTTTGCGCCGAGGTTATCCATCAAGTGGTCTTTGACGAAGGAATAAAATGGAAGCATGGTGTCGAGCAAGAAACAGCAGTCGTGTAAGCTGACATGATCTGGAATCCGGATCAAGGTCTCGGTGGGGTTGGTGATCTTGAGATAGTCTTGTAGTCCGCCGTCAATGGTGCTGCCATAAATCAAGTTTTCTTCACATGGGTACCGGTGATGATATTTGTAGGACTTGTAGGAGAGATTAGCGAGAGAATGACTAGCGAGTTTTTCGCAGTTGCGGCAGTAAGTGTTTCTGTTCTGATTGATGCAATTGGTGAAGGGAAACACCATAAATTTCGCATTGGGAGACTGTTTGAAGTGGTCTAGTGAAGGATGGTTGGAAGTCAAGTGAATTTTGCCAACGATTTTGTTGCCTGGTACCAACGCCGAAATGGATTCGTGGCCCGAACTCGACAGTGTGTGGCCATTGGAGCTGAGGCGCGTGAGATTGATGTTGTAGAGCGAGGACGGTTTTTTGAAGGCTTGGAAGTCATGCTGGTAGTTTATGCCGACCATTTTGACTTTGAGGATGACTTCGTTGGCAGTGGGGCTGGTTAACTCAAACTCTTTGGCGAGCTTCGTGCATTCTCTGAGCTTGGACGAGCTAAAGTCAAATAGTCGCTTTATGGGAAGAGCGTTAACTCCTTCCGATATGAAGTCTTCTTTGTATTTGGATGGCATGAAAATTGACTAGCTCGAGTTCACGAGTATTGGGGATATCTTGATATATATGGTGAATAGCCCAATAAGTACCGACGGGAATATAATCACGGGCCCAATAGGACAATCAACGATACAAGGTAGTCTAACCTAGTCAAGGTGAATAAGAAAAATTATCAATAAAGATTTTAAAGAAGATACTAGGTATATCTATTAGTGACATGCGCTAGGATTTTACATGATTACATGCGGAATATGTACAATGTTGCTTAAAAAATTACTATGAACGCTTCTAGACGGGTACGTTGGATATGGGCTCGCAAATAAACTGTTTTGCAGAACTCTAATGGAATAAAATAATGTATTATTTGCGAGAACAATAAGGCACTAAAACCACAAAGTGCGAGGTGTTATTTGAGAGTAGACGATGGGAGGGGAGAGCAAAAGTAGAATTAATAAGATAATCTTATTGAAGAATTCAATGTATTCAATTACTCAATGGATTCAATAGATTCAAAGGGTATAAAGCCTTGCCAAGGCGGTGTATAGTGCTCTACGTGCCACTGGCAATAACCACTGTACGTGCTTAATGGCATTAATTTACTAGACATAACGGTTCTGCATGCAGTCGGTTGACAGGGCGATGTTCAAGATATGAATAGGCTGTTTGAGACGGTTGGCTCAACAGTAAGGTTGAGTAGAGGTTGAAAACCTAGCCACAGTCTTTGTCTCTTACTTACTGCACCCTGGCCTGCCCCAAATGGCCGCTACGCCCCCTGTTTGGGCAACAATAAGATGCTCCACAACCGCTGTTTGATCACGAGCGAATCTGCATTGTCCAGTTTATTCCTGTTTGTAACCACTTTGTTGACGATCGCATTGCGCACTGCTAAGTTGTAATGACAATAGTAGCAACTTCAATGTTTGCTAGTCTGGGGCGAGTTGCTTGGCCTGTGTTTAGACATACACCCTACAAACTACCCGTTTATCCTCGTCCGGTATCAGCGAGGTGCCTCCCTCGGTGCCTTCCTCGGTGCCGCGCTCACGCGTCGCCCCTGTCATGCACGTCATCGCCTGCGCATAATATCGGTGCCTCCTGAAAAATATCATCTCATCTAACTCGTTTAGCGTGCCCCTTCCTCGACGAAGTTTCATCCCTGAGGCAACGATTATGCGTGTGTTCTAAAGTTTATGGCGTAACCTCGTTTATAGCTATGTACTTATCTACTGTTGTTATCGGATTTATTTCGCCTTTCCTGCTCATCGAGAATCGATAACCGCATGGCTTCTTCGATCATTCGGTCTTCCGCTGTACGCAAGTGAGTGTTGATCCCATTGCTCTGTCTTCGGGTGCCTGATGGCTCCTTGTACTGGTCCTCGGCTTCTCCGTTGGATATGAGAAGGTTGGATGCGTGGATGGCACTGGCTGTAGCTGCTTTGCGGGCCAACTTGTTGCGCGCAGAATTGAGTTTTTGTTCCCAGTCTGGCCGAATGGTGTCGGTGGTGATGACACCAGGGGCATCTGCAGCCATCGACGATCTTCTCTTGCCTGTTCTGACTGGTTTTTTCATCATTATATTGTCTTCAATGGGCTCCAGCACTTTTGTATTCGATACTTCGGTCTCAGACTGGTTTCCTACATAAGTGCCGGGCTTTGTACTGCCTCCCAATCCGGTGTCAATATCGCGTGGGGCGTCGTAGGTGATTCCAAAGTCCGGCAGCGCACAGTAGGGGCAGCTGGCAGACTCGGAAATGAGAGTGTGAGGCAACGAGTCAGAACCGTTTTGATTCGACGGGTCGTCATGTGGCGAGTGAGGATCAAGACGTTTGATCTGGACAAAACATTCAGTGCATATTGGCTGGAAACAGCACCGTGAAACATTCAAAATTCGTGGATAGTACAAGAAGCAGATTGGACATTCGGATGCATTGCGATAAAGCCTCAACAAGAGTGCCTGGCTAGGAATCTCGCGCGAAAGTTCCGTCACGAATCCGTTCTCCTTAACCTGCTGTTTACCTTCCAAGAAGCGTGCTTCTTCGTCTTTTTGAAGCTGCTTCACCCGCTCGATCAACGCGCGTAACTCGACTTTTTCTTCTTGTCTCTTGTAATAGTTGGACGACTTGTGGATCTTGTGATTGTCAATATCGTCTTCTTCTTGCTCGTCGTCATACGCCGTCTCTATGCTGTGCAACGAAAGTTGCGACAACAATATCAAGAGCTCCTCGTCGGTCCAGTCGGCATTGAAATCTTGTAGTGGTGTGAAAAACGGCGCAAGCTGCCGATTAATAATAAGTCTGCGAACAATCTCGGTATTGAAATCCAAGTTGGACTTGTATGTGCCGTATGGTGCTAGATATCCGCCATCGACGTTTTCATCGAACTTTACCATCAATCCCAAATAGTGTGTTTCCCTATACCTGTCCTTCTCCTCTTTGCGTTTGGACTTTCGAAACTCCAACACCGAACTGGTGCCATATGAATGTGGAAGGGTGTTTCTTCTAGAGCTTGGTTGGGCGTGCCTGGTGATAAGCCCTGTGGCATCTGCTATTTGAGGCGAGTTTCCGGTGTAGCTGTACGATCTGTTTCTACCTTCTTTGGCTGGAACATTTCCCATATTGGTACACTAGTAGGGTTGCAACACTAAGGGCAATACCTTGCTTGAGCAGTTTAGGCTGTTCCCCAGAAATGGTCAGGGTTTGGGTGGGGCACGACCTCTTATCGATAGGGGCAGGAACATACGCAGTTACCACAGATACCGGCTACAAGAAAGACTAGGTAATACAACAGGCGGTATTGGGGTGACGAAGGTTTTTGAGTTAGTACTGAGCGGTAGAGCACGACAATATATCAGACTGTGCAAGATATGTAGTGCAGTTAATCGTATATACGGCTTTGCAGTAGATCGTATATACGGTGCATTACAGTGTGTCGTATTTACGGGGCTTCACAGTAGTTCGTGTTACTCTAGGATTTGCAGTACAATGTATATGCTCAGTAACTTATTATGTATATTTTGGTAAATGGGTGTAGTCTGTATTTGCGACTTGATGAGCCAAAACTAACATTACGGAGCCCAATTGAGACTGCATGCGGCTCTTTACGAGTTGCAGCCACTGCAATCAGTGCGTACAAAATAATACTCCAATAAGCTAGACAGCACCAATGCAACAAATATAATAGCTAGTGTAGAGTTCTTACGCAGCGACCAGTTCTATCAACAATTTTATTAAGTTCAATTTAACAAACGAATTCCCCAAAATAGATTTTCTTCTCTTGTGTTTACGTGTTTTCGAAACCAGTCAGGAAGTGATTCGGTGGTCGGCAGTCCTACCAGAGGGGACGAGTCATATTCAAGTGTGTAAGTAGTTGAGTACCACCATATAATAGCAATTAGTTATTGGTAATATTGTAGTCAGAATACCGATGACTTTCTCCATGTGCGGATACGGATAATCCTATGATTGGGCTTCAAGCACATTGACTTGTGTCGGTCTCTCGTTCGTTAAGTGGAACTTCGCATGTCAAATTGAGCTGTTACCGTTATGATTCCAAAGAACGGTCATGATTAGCAGTGAATTAGCTCGGCTTATTAGCTATATATTTGATAGCTCTGACTTTTTTCAGATTTTGCACCCAAGTAATGAGCAGTGGATTGAACGAAAGTTAAGCAAGTTTGTTGATAGGTGTACGTATACTTACGGATATATACTGACTAGTGTAGGACATAGTAGGTAGTGAGAATTAGCAAGATCTCTGTTAGTAAGAAAAAAGGGGAAAAAATTAATGAAGTCGATGCTGCTGTGTTGGTGTTTTCCAGTGTAGTAGTGCTAGTGTTTTCCTATGGAAGGTGGATGGTATTAATACTATTTATGAAATAGACTATATGCTGCCATGGGTATACGTATTGATGTGCTCACTTCAATTGTTTTTGTATAAGTCTCTGTCTATTAATTATGCCTGGTACCGAGACCAATCCCCACCCCAATCATGGCCACCACTATCGCAAACCACAATATTCCTAGTACCAAACTGAGGATCTTCTGAGTTTTGGAGAATCTTTTAACCTGGTTTCCTTTGTATGTAAGCCCGGAATAAAATTGCTTGGTGGTATTGGTGGAGTCAAACACTCCTAGTGCGATCAAAAAGTAGATGGGTGGGATGATCAAACCTAGTATCATCATTAGCACAAAGTAGAAGTGCAGGTACCATGTGTACTTGATTTGGTGTGGAGGACTTTCCGTGTGGCCGCCTTCCATGTGCTTTTCGATATTTTGTTCCAAGTCAAACGAGTTTTGATCGTTGTAGTCATGGAACTGTGGTTCTCTCACTAATGCTGGTGGTGGTGGTCCAAGACTACCTGAAGACGTTTTTGAAGATACCAAACGAGGTTTGTCACGGCGGAAATCGCCCACATGCTCATTGAAGTTCTGGTCAATGTACTCTTGGTTTTTTGACACCGATCTGGGTATTTGAGGGGGTATTGCCGGTGGGTCGGGCATTTTGGAGGTGGTGAGGGGAATTTGGGAAAAGGCACTCTTGAATGTCAGCTGACTGTTGGATCTTGCCTCTGAAGCATATACTTGAGGAGGTTGAGTTAAGGTGGGTGATATTTCGTCGTCGCTGCTATGAGCGGGTGCCGGAGCATGTTGATGATCCGATAGTCTCTTGTGCTCGTAGACAGACCATCTTTGGTTGCCTTCATCGTAGTCTTTGTCTTGGACCTTGTATAACATGACAGGAAGTTCTGTGTTTGAGTCCAAGCCTGCGGTAAGGTTGGTGATACCTCCCTTGGGGTAGTCCTGACTATTCCGAAGGGTGGACGATGCCTGTGGTGCAAACGACTTGTTAGCAAGTAGGTTTATGCCAGTGGCCTTTCGATCAAAACTGGGGTTTTCGAGATTGTGCAAAAGCTCACCTGACGAAAGCGAAGATCGTACTGTATCTCTCTTTGACTTGAGCTCTGTTTCGTCAGGGTTGATAAGCAGCAGTCGGTACGACTGGCGAAGTGCTGTTTCTTCGGGGTCCGCGAACCGTACTTCCGAAAGCCGCTTGCTGCTGGGCCCTACTACAGGTTCAAGAGACTCAATTTCTACAGTAGTTGAAGAGTCTCTTGCTTTGGGTCGGTTTCCTTGGGTCGGGGTAACGTCAGGATCAGGATATTTGACTTCGGGCTCCAAGTCCGAAATGGTCGTCATGTTGTAAAGGGATGACCTATTGACATCAACGTTGGACGATGCGCTTATCACTTCCTTTCGATCCTTTCTAACTTCAGTAGTTCTCATCACAGGCTCTATTCTATCGTTTGGCAAGATCCTGAACTTCATTGATTTGGAACTACTACTGCCACTAGTAGTCACCGCGCTGTCGTTGGATGACGAGCCCGAAGCACGTTTCGAAGGGAACGGTTCGGGCTCGTTGTATGCATTGGAAAGTGCCACATCGATCGAAGGGCGTGGATATTTGGATCCGTGGGGAGGGGTTGTACGGATGACTTTAGGTGCGGGTTTGGTAGGTGTTCGTTTGTTACTGCTTCTGGATGAGTCACCTTCGTCGAACTCTTCTTTGAACACAAACTGCAGGCTTGCTGCAGGGACTGCTGGATCCAAGGTGGGGCCTTCGTATTCTTCTAGAATAGAGTTGATGGAATCGGAGTCGTACTTGCCTCTATACAGCTCGGATGAAGAGGTATCGGCAAAATCATCGATGGTGGTGGGCTTGCTGGCTGGAGTAGCAGGTACGGGTACTTGATGGCCGGGATCAGGGGTGGAAGAGACCGAAGTGACGGAGGCTTTGGACCGGCCGAACTTGAGCTGTAGCAATGAATTGAACGTTCCTGTTGATGGCACGCCGGCAGGTGGTGGTGTAGAGTGGTGGTGAGGAGCTCTAGAAGGGGATACCTCGCTTCCGATGGATATTCTAGGTGTTCTTCGTCTCTCCTTCGACACTCTCCCCCTGTCGCCCAATTCGGGCTCTTCGCTAATGCTATCAATGGAATATGCTGATGAACGGTTCCTGAAGAAGTTCTTTATAGACTTGCTAGGTGAGGTGTACTCGGGGTTGGTGGCCACGTTCTCTACTGGCGGCTTGTCTTTGGCGGGTACCGGGAGGTTTTCGGGCGCTGCCAGAACCAGATGCAGAGGCTCTTCCTTCTCCTCCTTCATAGACTGACTTAAAAACGAAAGAACCAAGGTGGGTGTGTCAGTCTACAAACTCGAATCTATCTTGTTCAAACTTGTGTAAAGATTTGATGTAATGTTAGTGCTGATTTTGCTTCTGTTTGACAATAACAATAATAGATGAGGCTTTGAGCGAGGGGGTTGGAAAGTCGTGCCGCCATCGAGTATTCTGGGCCTATTTCAACCTTTTTTCAGTGTGAGCCGCTCACTTTTGTCCAATATTAGGCCTGTTTGAGAATGAAATTTCGATTGTTTACAAAAGTTCCAAATCAGGCCTCCGTCTAACCTCGTCGGTTCAAACCCTCAGAAGTCGTCTTTCGTCTAGATCTAAGTTGCTAGTTGCAACATCGAGTGTCCCTCAGTTCAGTGGACGACTAGCCCCGTCTATGGTGAACTCGCTATATCGCACGGCATCGCATATGCTTCGTCGCACCGTATAACAGATGTTCTCTCGTGTATTTATTTTGTTCCGGGGCTTCGAACAATTTCGCAATGGCTTCTCTGCTTCTCGTTAAATTTCAGTTCTCAGTTGTTCCCCAAAATAGTCAGTGCTCTATAACAAATGTTTACTTTTTCTGTCTCACTTCTACGGATTGCTTCGAAAAATGTATTAAGGTGCTAATGAGCTATTACAGAAATATTTTCGGCCAATTTGGCCCGGTATACTTTTAGACACTGCCCGGCAGCGTACAGGATATTTCTAGGTGTGTAAAGGTAGAGTTTTGTGTAAATGAAAGACTTAGTAGTTTGATCTTCTCTTTCTTCTTCTCTTACAACCTGCTGCTATTGATGCTGCTGAGGTGGATGTGGCAATTGAACCCGAACCAGTTGTTGTTCCTGAAGAAGTACCGGAACATTTACCGGCAAATGCCGCAAATGCATTGACTGCGACAGTCTTGAAAGTGTCGACAGTGAGAATTTGGCTCAACAAGTCTGGGACCAAATTGGAACTTTTAAGCGCGCTGATAACCTCGCTAAGTGGTAATGCGTCACTCTGTAAAACAGCCTTGATCAATTCTGTGGCAAATGGAATGGAATTAGAGTCAGTAATAAGTGACTTGACTACTGAGGAGGCCAAGCCAGATTTGGCCAAAGAGTCCAACAAGTTAACTACAATATCGTTTGCATCTCTCTTGTTGACGGAGTCTTCAGTTTCGAGTGAGTCAATAAAGCTTTTGGCTTGCAAAGCTTCATTGTGGCTTCTGAAGGCATCGGCCAAGGCATCTCTCTTGGCGTTACCACTAGAGATCTTTTGCTTGACAAGGTTACCCAAGTTTGTGATTTCCTTTACTGCGACATTGTAAAGCTCAACGTAGAAACTACAATCTGAAATAAGCTGCTGAACAACTTGGCCGATCAAGTTTGATTCATCCAATGCTTGGAACAAAGAAGTCAAGTTGATAAGACCAGACTTTAACACAGCAATTATAGTTTTGATAACAATTGGCTGGAAAGTGGTCTCGCTGGCCAATGCCGACAAAATCTTTGGTGCCAAGTTGGTTTGGTTAATAGCAGCCAAGATATCAGTGACGATCTTGTATTCTCTCTTGGAAAGCTCGTGCTCTGGGATATCCATGTCACCAATTTCTCTCTTCTTGGAGAGTGTTTCTAATTGGGCGAAGATTTCCTTCAACTCTTGAGGAATCTCTCTAGTTTCCACTGCATTTTCTGATACAGAAGGAGCGTTAGCGGTGACAGCAGTCGAGCAGGCTAATATGGCGATGGCAGTGGTGTGAGTTAACTTCATAGTTGCTTGAAAATGATGGAAGTGATATCCATGCCCAAAGCCCCCTCTATATATAATGTTTCCAAAGTTTATGTTTGTTTGAACTATTTTGGTATCTCGAGGTTAGAAAGTCTCACTAAATTTTGCATTCTGTTGTGACTGCCCCAGAAATTACCCAATGCGGAAATTCCTGCAACCCAAATAGTTGCCGTTTTGGGAAATGGCACTGATGCTTTTCATAATAATTTCCCAATACGGACGTAATGATCTCTAATTCATCTCGAGACTTTTGTAGGAATAAACATATTATAGTCGAGACAAAGCTTTTTGAATTTCTTGGGACCTGCTTTTGGATATTTTTTCTTTCATTAAGGAATGCTGAAAGCTGGCTAGAGTTTATTTATAGAGTTGCTTCGATGATGGCCCTACCTTGCCACAAGCCTCGATTAAGATGGGTTTCCATGCATGGGGTCTAGGATCTTGTACATTGATGCCACTACATTGAATGGTTGGTCAAAGCACCAGGCATATCGCTTAAAGCTTAAACAGCTCGTCTAGCAGCGCATAGCGGGGACTACAAGCAATGCACCGAAAACCGGCCGCGACTTTTCAACTCAAGTTACTATATATGGAATTAACGGTGTTGCACTAGATTTTGTAGCTTGGCATCAATTCTGCATACTTATAGAAGTTACTAACCGTATTATATTCTATGTAACATTTACTACCGTATTTCCTGATTCGACACCACTTACTTTGCAGAAAAGAAATTCATGAGCGAACTCTGCTTCTTCTTTCCATCTGATTTGTTGGCAGTGGGTGCCTTGACCTTTGGCTTTGTAGCACTCTTTGCGGGCCTTGACTCTATTTTTTGAGCTGTGTTGGATTTGGATTTCCGGTAACTGACTACAAATCCATCCTCGTCTACTGTATCTGCTTTGGTATTCACATCCTCAGATGTATCTCTACTGTGCTGCTGCTGCTGCTGCTTCTCCTCGCTGTCTTGCATCTCTTCATCTTCATCCTCGGGTACAAACATCGGGTTAGATTCTTTCGGTGCTTCTTCGTTCGAAGATTTGACTTCCTCTCCAACTTCTTTTTCTTTCTGGTTCGCCGTGATATTATCTTCGGTATCTTCGTCTCCAAAATCACTAAATTCACCCATATCGTCGAACATTTGCTGAAGTTTTTCGGGGTCGCTAGTCTTCTTGGGTACATCTACGGGCTCATTTTCGTTGTCTTCGTCCGTATTGTTCGATGCAACCACCCGTTCTTTGGGCTGGGCCTTTGCAAGCTTCCGCAGTTTATATTGGTAGCCTGAGGGTTCCTGTGTGGTTCGCTTCACTGGTTCGGTTTTGGTTGCGAAATTGCTTATTGGTGTGGTGGATTTTGCTGGTTGCTTCTTTCTAGATACATATGACGACGAAATTCCGGCCAGTCTCATCACTTTTGATTTGCTGCTACTGGCTGGTACAGGAGTGGCAGAAGCACTAGGACTAGCTTTAACCTCGACTGGTGGTTTCGGTACGTGGATCGCTTCCTTCACTTCTGCTCCTCGTATCATGCCATTCTTGTAATAATCTTGAGCTTTTTCATATACCAGCGGATGCTGTAATTCTTCGAAAGCTATCTCATGAGTGGTGAGTTGACTGGATTGTAATTTCAAAAGGTAAACATGAATAGTGTTGATTGTGTCAAATACTCGAACATCTTCCTCTAGTTTGGTCTCATCTTTAGATACCTTGATAAGAACTCCCTTTTTTGATCTCCCGGTAATGACAAACGACGCAGTAAGCCTGTCTTTGTTCTTGCTGTAGAACTCTTGGAGTAGGGTCTTGGCATGATTGGTATGTATGCCCAAATTTCGCGATAAGGTGTGGTACGTGACAACCTTTTCGTTTTTGAAAAGCTCAATCGAAAGCTGTTCCATCTGCTCTTGTCTTGCATCCATAGTGTTCTCTGATCTGCCATTCCTGCTGAGTCTTCGTATCTATTCGCGTCGCGTTAACTGGTCACGTGATCTGTTGGCTTCTTCTCAGGCGAAGACAAGGAAAGTGGCCTACGGTCTTTATCATTGTGTCACCTGGTAATTGAGAGCCCAACCTTGTTACATGCATGTATGGTGTTTATCAATCAATTTCAAAATCCACAGTTGTCGGTTAATTCTTTTTTACTCGCCAAAATCTCGTGTATTTCATGCTCTGTACTTTTTTGCAATTTTGGCATGTTTTCATTAAAACACAGGTGATTACGCTTATAATAAAGGACAAGCTCAAATTTCACCAAAATATATTTTATACGTCCAGCCACCGGTTCAATTAGACGTGCACATCTACAAAAGTGTATCAAAGACATAATCGTTTAAAATGTAGAATTAATATAAAGAAACAAGTTTACTGATTCGTAAAAATTTGGCCCAAGCGTTGCAACCGATCACAAATCGAAATTATGCAGCATCACGTGAAGGAGCTAGCCTTGCGCATCTAACTGGGTCAATGGGTGCAAATTACCCCCGTCTCTTCGCAAACGTGTACATCGTATCCCAGACCACATCAACACGAGTGTTGTCGTCCCATCCCATCGTCAGCTTGAGTTCTTCTACAAACTTTTCGGCAATATCATATTTCGATCCATGGTCTTTCATCCAGCTATGGTACGCGCTCCAGCTCTGAACGTACTCCAAGAATTGATTCAAGGTGATGGTTTTTTTGATCATCAAAGGAGACTCTTTATTACTAATTGGATGACCACTGCTATCTACGAGGTATTCATGTCTTTCAACATCGTAAAACAAGTCCGATGGTACTTCTACTTCCTTCATTAGTGTACCCAAATAATTATGACCGGGCTGCTCATAGTAGGGACCCATCCATTTCTCAAACTCGTCATTAGGATTAGCTTCAATTGACGAGTTCCAGCAATAGTTGCGATAGATCTCATTGGCTTTGGGGTGTCCGATAAAGATAGGATCTTTATAGAACCAATATGCCAAAGTCCCGTGAGGTTTGAGGACTCTAGCAGACTCTTTGAAAAATTTCGGATGGTCACACCAGTGGCAGCATTCAGCACCAGTGATCATATTAACAGAACTATCAGCAAGGGGCAATTTTTCTGCGAAAGCCTCGACAAACCTAATATTATCAAATTTTGCTCGAGGATCGTCATTGCACTTTTGTATCATCGTAGAAGAGGGATCCGTTCCAATTACCTGCTTGAAATATTCGGTAAGCTTGAAAGCGACAAATCCCGAGCCTGTCCCAATATCAATTGCGACTCTTTTTTCACCATCATGATAAGCAATTAGCGCATCGTACAATGATTGGGGGTAAGAAGGTCTTGCATTTTCATAGTGCGCAGCATTAAATGTTGAGTCGGAGTAGGTAGCCATAATATTTGTTTATCAAGGGCTATGGTTGAGTATTTGGTCGGTATTTAAACACTCTAGTCTTTCTCTGTGTGGGATGGTGGAGTTTGTGTGGGGGTTCCGACACAGGCCCGTTACCGGAGGGCCATTTCTGCTTACATAATCAAACTCTTTACCTTGCCAAACGTCTGATGCTAAAGGTGAATCAATAGTTGTGCAATGAGTCAACCCGAAAGGCCGAATGATGACAAAAAAACCGATTCAACTTCGTTTGCCAGTATCCTAGCGGGTGTAAAGCGTATGCGAGAGCAATACGATGCCGAGGAAGCCACCAACACGGGGCCATCGCCTGTTGCTACGGCACAACCCATTGCGAGTCCAGTGGCGACAGAACCACCCAGTAATTTGTCTGTACCAAGTAGACAAGAAGAAAGTAGTTTTGGAAGAGAAGTTCAATCACAGTCTGGAACCCATGTCACTGTGGATGGAATAAAAAGAACGAGGACAATGCTTCTTTCGTCCACAGGAATGCCCAAGCCACGGAACTCGACTCCACCGGCCACTGGTCTAACCACCAATAGGCCAAATACAGGGCGGAATACGGGTCCATCTGAAATACTAGTCAATAAATCTCAAACAGGTAACCCACTTTTGAAGGAATCAATGATGAAAACGACCCCATACAGATTTGACACCACCATTTTATCAGACTATTATATCAATCCCAATCTTCAAATTTTATTCTTGTCATTGAAATATCACAAGTTGAGGCCGGAATACATATGGCAGAGGCTAAAAAAGATCAACAAGGGCTCTTCGATAACCGAAACCCGCAATGACAATAACTTGCGTATTCTTTTGACAGTAGTCGACATTGACTCTCACCAGGATGTGTTACGATCGCTACTGGACTTCTGCATCAAACACGACTTGACTTTAGTATTGTCTTGGTCTTTCGAGGAAGCTGGTAACTACGTGGTATTTGCCAAGCAACAGGACAATCTCCCTGTGCTCAAGGCAACTGAGGGTATTCGAGGCATCAAGGCAAGCGACTACAATTCAAATGTAGTCGATGCCTTCACCAGTATACGACTGGTGAACAAAACTGACGTTTCGAATTTGTTGGCCAATTGCAAGTCGGTCAAGAATATTGTGTTGAAGAGTGTTCGTGGCGAAGAAGACGGCTTGGCCAGTATAGGAGGACTAGGTGCCACCAAGCTCCGCAACATGAAGCATGTATTTCTGGAGCCGTTCATTTTCAACAAGCAGTATGACGATATATAGAAATTGTGTAAATTTGGGAGGTAATGAAGTTAATCCTCGGGAATTCAGCCTGGAGATAGATGATTATAAGTTGTATTTAAATGCTGTTTTGACTCGGTCTTTTGCCCGATAATTACTTGTCTACAACCTCGTTTTTTTTTGTCGTTGGGTGTTTGTTTCACTGTATGTATTTGTATTATTATGTCTATTAACGAAGATCACGCTTCTTGGCCCTGTTGCTTCTCGTACTCCATCATCTTTTCTCGCAACACCAAGTTGACCTTGTTTAACTGGTCATTCTTATTCACCAATATTTCTTTTAACTTCTGTCCATCTTCACCCAACTTATTGATTTTGGTCTCGTACACCGCCTTTGCGTCTTTAGCATTCTTCTCTACAAAGTATCCGGTACCGACATCGACCAAATACTCGTTTTTCTTGACGATTTGACCAGGCAAGTACAACGAGCTTGTCAAGGGCACCAATACTTCTCCGTTTGGTTTGTTGTCTTGTACTTTTTCCAAGTTGTCAATGCTGCCAATACAGTCCTTGAGCTTGGCTTGGGCTGTCTGTAACGCTTGAAGCGATTGTGTAAAATGCTGCACCTCTTGGTCCAACTGTCTACGGATCTCCACAAGCTGCTGCGGCTGGAGCTTTTGCAAGTCGATTGGTTGTGGTTGTGACATGGTTGCGTGGTTTAAGTACTGTGAAAAGTCTGTGATGTCAAATGTGCCCGTGAGTTTCCAGTGCGCCACGCGACTTGTCAGCCTAGATCATTTAGTGGGGACAGTGAAGAAATATAGGATAGAATGGGTAATGACGGAGGCACTATAGCCAAGAGAAAGGACATACTATCTTTGTATGAAAACAAGAATCAAACTGTGGTCAAAGGAGACGATCTGGAGCGTGCCTTGCTAGTGACCTGTGCCATCTCATCGCTCCCTCTCTACGCCGAAGACAACCAAGCTGCCCCAGTGGTAGGCGACTACAGAGGCAATTTGTATCTCAAAGAAAAGATTCTTGAATGTCTTATACAGAGAAAGAGCTCTAATAGAGAAAAATCTGCTCGCTGGAACCATATCAAAAGCACCAAAGACTTGGTCGATATCACTATCGCCTGGCGCACTGATACCGACGGCGGGGCAACAATAAAATGTCCGGTCACAGAAGAAACCCAGCTTCACAGTTACGCATATCTTCGTCCATGTGGATGCCTAATGTCATATAAAGTGCTACAAGAAATGGGTCGAGACCACAAACCTTCAACCCTGAATCCGGTGCAAAGCAACTGTCCCAATTGCAGTGCCGAGTTCTATTACAACTACGACATAGTGATACTAAACCCACTGAATGCAGAAACAACCGCCAAGTTCAATCTTGAAAATTACAAGTATATAGAGCATATGGGGCTCACCCATTCAAAAAAGCGGAAAAAGACTCTGGACAAAAAGAGTCTGGATAAGGCTGCAAAGAAGCAAAAACATAAATAGAGCAATATATTACGCAAAACAATCAAGGTGTTTCGAACTTATGGATAGGTATTATTGTTGTAGTGTGCCTGTCATATACCCCAAATTTACTGTCACCTTGTGTATGTATTGCCTGGTCTTGGACGCTCATATTTTTCAGGATCACTCGAACTGAGGCCACAAAATTCTTGGTAAGGAGGGACCGTGACATACACTATAGAATTAGGCCCCGCTTTGCGTGCGGTTGCTCTATTCCCGTAGCTTTAAAAAAAACGACTACACTCACTCATACTATTGGTTAAGCTTGTATTGGACTATATACATAATAAGCTTCCCACTTACCCATGATTTATTGATTTTTTCATTTTTTGATTAGTTTGCTTTGCCATCATCTTCTCTTCGTGAATCAGTTGTTTTCTTCCTTTTTACGTGACTCGTCGTATTGTTCCTTTTGGAAAGTCAACTTGTCCTTGTTCATTGTGGCAAAGTCGGAGTTGGCCCAGACGTTGAAAGAAATGGATCCAATACCGACCACACAGATTCCAACCAATCCAAGTACGGTCAAACGGTGCACCACATCGGTTGCACGAACACTAAAGGGGAGTTTTTCAGCCATGTTGTCTTTAAGTGGTGATTCTTCAAATCGCATGTTCTGAAAAAGATGTGATCGAGGCTGGTCACGTGGGCGCTGAGACGTTTTATTGATACAGTAAAATACATAGGCTAGATAAGGTACCTGAGCCACTTGCTGTTGAATAACCCCTCTTCCAATAATGACGGATTGGCGTAGATGGTTTCGGGGAGCCAGTGGCTATTGTAGAGTCGGAAAATATTCTGCTCGACCGAGTTCTCGTTGGCCTCGAGCACTTCGGTCACAATATAATCAAGCAATTCGTGTGCGGTAAGGTTCAAAGGACTGACGTATTCCAGGTCTTTGGATATGGTCGAAGAAAGAATGGAGTCGGTCAAGCTGCCAAGTGCGTGGTCGAATTTTTCCGGCTCAATGTGACCAATAGGAAGCTTGAAGTTTTCGCTTGGGTTGATTGAACTGACGGGAATCGGTTTAAGGGCCTCGTAGTTTCCCACGTCAATATTGACGGCAAACTGACGGGGCTGTATTCCCTTTATAATGAATTTCTTCTTGGGTGGGTCGTTCGCTACTGGCTCAAGATTCACTACCATGGCTTCAGAGTTGGGGAATGCATGCGATACATTCTTGATAAAGTCAACTGCTGGCAAGAGTGATTTGTATTCCGGGTGCAGCTTGCCTTCTGAGGAGTCCCAGATTTCCTGAAACTGCTTTTCGTACGCTTTCCAAAGAGAAATTTGGGTGACTTCTCCTGGAATCACGTCTGCTGATTCGGGGTTGCTGGCCACTTGGTGGGTGTATGGTTCGTAGCAGCATCTTAACCAGGTCGTTGCTCTCAAGGGTTCAGGGAATCTGACAATCAAACTGTACAAATCGACGGGTAATGTTGGCAACGCCGATGGCACACCGGAAAAGTGTGATCTTTTAGTCAAGTTTAACTGGAACGTTGGGCGGAAATTGGAGGCGTCGTTCAAGGGCAAGTTGGCCACAACAATTAGTGGGAGCTGTTTTGCTAAGGTGTTGTAGTTGGACTTGCTACCTTTGAGCTGTAATAAGTATTGTAATCTGTAGAGTTGAGAGCTTTTGACGGAACTGGAATGATCGGGATGCAAAGCCTCCGAGTACAAATACAGCTTGAGGAATTCCAAAATCGTATATGTCAATTCATCGTCGTTTATAAGAAGCAAGTCAATGTACGTTTCAAGATGTGTGTCTTTTATGGCATCAATACAGTTGTTGTGAACTCTTTCCATTTCCATATCGTCGTCGTCCTGTTGATCCTGTGAATCTGAGATGCTCTCTTTGAAACCTTTATCACGTATGATCAACAAATGTGATAAGCACTTCAAAGTACTGATAATAATTGTCTTATCCTTAGACACCTCCGAAGCATTTAACAATGTATTGAACAAGGGATCGTTCTTAGAGTTGTCGATGTAGTAACATGTCATGGGCTCCAACAAATCAAGCAAGTAAGACAAGGCTTCCCTGAACTGGTTTTCATATTCTTTAAGTCCATAAGTCTGGAAGTTCTCTTTGTAGAACCAATTGAACAAAAACTTCAAAGCTTCCACCATATGTTTCTTCAATGGTTTCACTTGTGAAAGCCACTGTTGGTTTGTGAGGTCCTGCGCCAAGTTACGAAGCGTAAGCAAGGCATCCAAACTAAAAGCAAGCGAGGTCTGACTCAATTTTGGAGACGATGGATCCAAAAGCGTGTGATAAGGACGGATAAAGTACTTGATTAACTCGTGCCCTACGAAGGGCAAGTCTTCCAAGACAATCGAAGAATGGACGGATACACGAGTCAAAGTACTTAAACACCATCTGACGTCGGATTCGATCCCGCATCTCAAAGACATCAAAATTCGGTCGAGATCTTCCACGCCTCTATGATTAGACCCAATAGGGTTGGAGTACCCATAGGCGCCACCAAATCCAGTATTATATCCATTGGAATCCCCTCCCAAGTGAGTGATGCTACGAGAAGATACGCTTATAGGAGCGATACCGTTACTGCTAACGTTACTCATGCTATTGTGTAGGATGCTCGAATGTTTTGACAACCAATTTAATTTGAGTTTGATTTTTTGAGAAAAATTCGCGCGAACAGAAAAGGTAAGATTGACAATCTTAGAAATGATGAAGAGAAAGAGAACTAGAGAAAAAAGGTTATAGAGAGACATACATACTGTGTTGTGTCGTTGTTGTCAAAGTAGCGTGATTGATTGGATAGTCGGCTGGCGGAACGAAACATGTCTAGGGTCTCGTAGTTCTTGTGGTTTACCAATGTTTTTCCGTATTTGAACTATATAAATTCAATGGTAGTACCGACTTTAGTTGATGTTGTATGTTTCGTATCATGAAGACAAACTGCTAGGATCCTACGAAGTGCGAGTCACCAATTCATATAACATGCATATGAGCCAAATATTTTGCTGCAAAAAAAGTATCCGTTTTCGCGGCACTACACCCCAGTACTCTTTGATTACACTAGATACATAAATATAAATATGATTCAATAAATCACAGTAGTTTGGATGATGTAAAAATTCTATAGACTATATACTAAACCTTTTCGGTTTCACTATCTAGGTTAGCATCGATTCTCAGTACTCCGTCGATCAGCTCAGCGTCCACGTCCACCGTCTTACAAGGCCCATGGTATATTTTGTGAGCATATGCATAGTAGTATGCCAATGAGAGTATCCACACACTAGGAGTAATGACACAAGTATAGTTCATACTGTTTTTATCAGGGTATCTGTCCGCAGGGAACATCACCATGAAGAATGTAAAGATGATGAATATGGTCGATGTCCACCCCACCACAGGACTCCAGAACTTGCCCAAGTAAAAGCTTCCGGGTTTGAACTTGTCTCTACCGCAAGTCAATCTTAAGAAAGTGGGAGTGCCCCAGGCCATATAATTGCCTGCAATATACAAGGTGAACAACGCATTTGCAGCCACAGTGCCAATAAGGACAAGCAATCCAATGAGAATGGCAGCAATTCCACCAAACCACACGGCATTGAGAGGCACAGAAAGCTTTTTGTTGACAATTTTGACCCATTTTGAGAAAGGCAAACCATTATCACGAGCAAACGCCCAAATTTGACGAGAGATGGCAGTCAACGTAGACGCCCCCATCAAGAATTGAGCAAACGCCATAAGACTCATGAACACGATGGTCCAGTTTTTGCCAAGGCAATCGTAAATGATCTGGGCCATGGGAAACCCAAATTTGGATTCGAGGTATCGGGTCTGGAAATCATTGGTTTGCATGCAAAACATCGTCATAACCAATATGACCGTGCCAAGTCCCCAGCATACCCCGATAGACCCCAAAATTCCAAAAGGAATGGTATCTTCTGCCGATTTAACTTCCTCACTCACATGAATAACAGAGTCAAACGCTCCAATGGTCCAGATTGCGGGAAGCCACGCAGCACTGACCTGAGTCCAACCAATGGGCCATTGCGAATCGTTGGAAAATTGTTGGAAAACAAAGTGAGCCGAACGAAAGTTCCCACTGGCACCTATGGGTAGTGCGATGAGGAACAAAGCAATGAGAGCGAGGTTCACATATATAGACAACGATTGCAAATATGCACAGTTACGGGATGAGAGACAGGTGATGAAGATGTGAAGCAACACGCACCCGACGAATATACCGTATGTCTTTGCTGCGGTGATGTTGAAATCACCATCTTTGGAGACCACCACGATCGATAATACTTCCTGCGCAAATCCGTAGTCGATGGAACAAAGTGCGCCAATGAGCGCAATTGAGTTTGTGTTTCCGATAAGGAACGAAAGCACCGTCTTTAATTTCGGTGGTGCATAGTAGTTGGTCCAGTAGTAAAGTCCACCGGAAGTTGGCTGCGAGGACCCGTTTTCCGCCATGGAAATTCCAATACAAAAGATAAAGAACGAACTGATAACCCACCCCCACAACATACCTGCGGGGCCGGCAATAATACCTTGGGAGAACACAGAAGCTATACTAGGAAGCAATCCCATGATGGAAAAGGCAACTCCAAAAGCCTGAATCTTGGAGAATCGTCTCTTCAATTCGGGCTTATATCCAATCTGCGCTAAAAGCTCCTCATCATTTGAGGTCAAAAGAGCGTTGATTTGAGGATGCTCCACATTGTGTGCGTTGTTGTAGAACAGCTTATTTGAATGTATCTGCTCAAGTATTTGTTCCTGCGAAAGAACGGGGCTTAAAGGCAAAGGCATTGACTTTGGTTTGATCTGTTCAAGTAGGCATAACCCAGTTTGTCCTTTACTTATATACCCTGTACTTATATAAAACTTAGATATGAATTATTATTTAGACCGACACATTATCGGCAATTGTGTCATCTAATCTACAGGGGGTTGGGTTCATCCTTCCAATTTTGACTGGGCGATAAGCCTAATAATGCTTATCGAGATAAGTTATGCAGGTCTCATATCCTCGGCATACGGTTAGAGTCTGTCGACGGCTTGAGGGCTCGACCCCTACCAGTGTTGTATTCACGTGAATCTGCATCATTTGTCAAGGCCGGGTAAGCTAATGAAAAATAATCGTCTACCCTAGTGCGTTATGTGCACTCCCCATCGAGAAAATTTTATTTACTGACATTCCGGTGCGAATATAAAGACAGGTGAAAAGTCTGAGGTTTTAAATTTGTTTGACATCTAACAAAATGGCTACGTATGTAATGCCTTACAATCATGGACTCAACACAATAAGTACTACGTAGTAGGACTAGTATTGGATTGTCTCTAGTGATGATGATTGTGAATATAACCTGTCGTATGACAGTAGTGGGCACCATGAATAATTTCATGGGGTCAAAAATGCCGTGGGAAAGCCAGATTGTCTTGCAGCTGAATTTCAATATTCATCTATCTTCGTTATTAGCCAATGCCTGATACATCTGTTTTCCTCTGAGTATTATCTTAGAAGTGTATTCTCGTGGGGAATGGAATGAACTTGGCTGTTCAGTTCCATGTCCATATACGGACCTTTCCGGACCGTATACCACTTGGATCTTTCTGTTTTATATATCAAGAGGGATGCATATTGTGTTGCTAGATATGATTCAGTTCATCTAGTGGCGTATACTAACAATTCTAGTACTTTAAAACCAGAATCCTTGATCAAGAAGGAAAAGGCTCAACAAAAGGTCGCTGAAGAACGTACCGCTGCCAAGAAGGTTCGTCAAGTCGTATGTATACAATACTTTTCAAGGAGATTTTAATTTTTGAAGATGCAAAACAACCACCAGTATATGACTAGTCTTCGGACAATGTTGTCTATCAATTAACCATCTTTCGGGACTGAGAAAATTAATCTTTTCAAAGATTTGAGACTCTAAATACTAACTTTATACAGGCCAACAAGGAGAAGAGACAAGTCATTCACGACAGAGCTGCTGCTTACCAAAAGGAGTACACTGACGCTGACCGTTCTGTCATCGAAGCCAAGAGAGCTGCCAAGGCCGAAGGTTCTTACTATGTTGATGCTCAACCAAAGTTGGTTTTCATCATCAGAATCAAGGGTATCATGAAGATCCCACCTAAGCCAAGAAAGGTCATGCAATTGTTGAGATTGACCCAAATCAATGCCGGTGTTTTCGTTAGATTGACCAAGGCTACCGCTGAATTGATCAAGTTGGCTGAACCATACATTGCTTACGGTTACCCATCTTTGTCTACCATCAGACACTTGATCTACAAGAGAGGTTACGGTAAGATCAACAAGCAAAGAATTGCTTTGTCCGACAACTCTATCATTGAAGCTAACTTGAAGGCTTACAACATCTTGTCTATTGAAGATTTGATCCACGAAATTTACACCGTTGGTCCAAACTTCAAGCAAGCCAACAACTTTTTGTGGCCATTCAAGTTGTCTAACCCTAACGGTGGTTTCAGAACTAGAAAGTTCCAACACTTTATCCAAGGTGGTGACACCGGTAACAGAGAACAATTCATCAATGCTTTAGTCAAGCAAATGAACTAATTTCTTTAGTTGTGGGTTTCGTTGGGTTTTTTTGTTGGTTTAATCCTTTATTTCTTTTCCTTTGAAGGGTTATATAAAAAATCACTTGTATATTTAATATAATCTTTCAATTTACTATTATTACTTGTTTGACAAGATGTACTAATATATATTATCACTTGTTCAATAGTAGCAATTCGCGCAATGAAAAGATCGCAAATTTCGCACCCAAGAGAAAACGACCAAGCGGTTCCAAGACTTGAAGTTATGCTAGCATAGACAAAACAATGGAATTGTCACTAGATCTAGACTGATGTATTGCACTTTCTGATCTCACATGCTATATATATACATGATCTATCAATAAGCATATGCCAATTGCAAATTTTTGTATTATTCTATGTAGTGCGAGCAGAATTTAAGCTCTCCGTGCTAGCACTTGTAAATGTTTTGCTGGTAAGTAACTTCGTATAGGAATTTAATTAGCTTCCCTGTAACCATTCTTCTATTCTATACATCCCATACTCTAGCCATTCAATCTCTCTCCACCACTCAAATGTGTTACGGACGCCAAGCCAGCTGGTTCCGTAATCGTCATACACGTAAATTTTCGACTTGGACGGTCCAAATATTCCCCACACCGCAAATAGCACTGCCCGCAAAACATTGACTAGAATTATGGCAGTGAGTATGAGAACCACCACATTCAAAAGCACCATTCCTGCATTCTTGTTCTCCTCCTTATAGTTGTAGTATGCGTAATATTGTTTCAAAAATGGCAAATTGACAATAAATTGTTTCAACTTCTCATCTTTGGGCCCCTGCACAGTGAACTTACGCTGCAAACTTTCATTCATATCGAGCTTTTGTTTGAGCTGGCTTATCAATTGGTCCTGAAGTTGTATATCATTGATCATTTCATTCAATTGATTTCGTTTTTGCTCGTCCCGGCCTTTGGACTGGGCCAAATCTCTTTGGTAGTCTCGACACAATTTGTCCAAATTTTTTATCACTCTTTCTCTTTCAAGCAGTCTCTTTGCAGACTTGTCTGGTTTTTGCGAGAGTTGAAGTTCGAGACTGTTGATATAGCTCTTGAGACTGGCTATTTCGTCTTTCAATTCGTGGACATTTTCGTGCTGTAGATTGTTGTATTTTGAGTTTGGGTGTTCTTTTATGGGTGGAGAATAAGGTGGTGAAAGAGGTGGAACGGTCTGGAACAGGGAAGTGGCGGGAATGTATGAGCTGGTGAACTTCTCTGAACTTCTTAACCTGATTTTCAAATCCGACTGTGAAATAGCGAATCGTTCTCGTAGAAATGCTTCGAAGTTGGGAAAATGCACGAGGCGGACTAGAAACTCCTTGATCTCTCTCTTATATACTTTCATCCTAGGCGTGCTTTGTATCAACAGTTCCAATAACTTGAGCTCAGCTGGAACAAAGAGCGATGGGATTTGCAAGGTCGATTCGAGTTCCAGTATTAGCCTCAACACTTGAGTTACATATATACTGTCAGCATCGCTTCCCTTCACTACTCTACTCCAACATCTGTCTAGTAACTCATCTACCGTGGTGTCCATCATCGACCCCGTCTATAAGAAAAGATTCGCTCAAGATCGACCGCGTCTGTTTTAAAAAATGTCTCGCAATCGATCTTAATCAACTCAAATTTTAGTTGGTGCGAAAGAAGAAGATATTGTACAAATGTGAGTCTGTGGTTTAAGATGCGGTCCGAATTGTGGACCACAGCAATAGACTGATGTAGAACAATTTGAGCAAGATACAATTGTGGTGACGTTGATCCTCCAGTAGGCTGCTTGATCTCTATACGTTTGTACATGCACCCATGTGTATTTTGTCTATTTAGGCTCTATTGTATTATTTTGGTAGACGGCAGTCTGTCGAGGTTCCTGAGCGTTGCCTCCGTTAGCTTGTCCATTGACTTTTGTTTCTGCGCCGGGTATTGCTTCTGGAACACTAGTCTCCCCTGTTTTTAACTCTTTATTGTCAGCTTCACGATTCGGCATGGAGCTTTCAGTGGTGTACTTCACGGGCCCATTGTGAACTAATGTCTCAATATTGGGAAATCTTTCACTGATATTTCCGCATTTTCCCTTCAGATTTCGTTCGATGTTTTGTCGGTTAATTTGTTGGTTTCTTTGCTCATGATGGCACCGCCTGTATGGCTATTGGAGTCCACATTGGTAATTTCCAAACCATTCTTCAGGTCTTCAGTAACACCATTCAAAGGTGCATTAGACACTTGATCAGAAAGGTTATTGGGTTCGAGTCCTATTGCCGCTAATGCAAATATAGCTTCAGGAGCTATTTCGACTATGGGACCTTCCTCTGTTGTCGCTTTAGGTGCTAATTCAATGGCGCCTTCTGCTGTTGATGATTCAGGCCCTAGGTCTATTCCATTTTGCACGAATTTCTCTTGAGGTTCGGCATGTGGCTGGCCAACCAGATCTGCAACAGAACTAGCTGGCTCTTCATTAGTCGATGGCACTTCCGATGCTGGTTCTTTATTGGTCGAAAGTGCCTCTGATGCTGGTTCAGGTTGTACCTCTGCAATGGGCTTGGGAAGCTTTGCTTTTTCTTCTCGCAAAGTCTTCACCAACGCATCTAACAAGTCAGTCATGATAATCCCACTCCCATAGATTTTTCTTAAGAAGAAAAGGTATTTATCCACTTTATACTCAACCAGGTGGCTACTGCTTCTCAAGGTATCAATGCTCTGTTTCATAACTTTGTGGTATTTATCAAGCTCGTTGCATGTTTGTTCAAGTACACTTAGTTCGTTGGCACAATAAACCTTTAGATTTCTTCCATCTTCCAACATTGCATGAAGTCGTTCTAGAGTAATTTGCAGTTTGATATAATAATCCGCCAATTCGTTTGAATCAAGCAATTTGCAAACTGGGCATGTGTAGCTATCTTCTTCTCCTTGATCTTCCTTCTCATCAACACACACAATATGGTACCACTCATTACATCTGTCGCATTCTATCATGGTCCCGAACTCGTATTCTCTACAGTTGCAATAGAATTTGGGCGAGGTTTCATTCTCTTCAGTGCCTTCTTCTTGCTTAGCATACTTCAATAAGTAAGAAGACGAGATTTCGTAGGAATCCTCACTGGAAAAGCTGAATTCGGCCTTCGAACCGAACAAAATCAATTTTTCGATTAGTTTTGCGTTCAATGTTAACTTGGGATTTAAGTCTTTTCTAGAAGTATCCTTGGTTATTGTTGTGGTGGGTTTCTTGTCACTCAACGCGTCCCAACATCTGATCGCCCATTCTTCAGCTTTCGATAGATGTGCAACAAGTTCGCCAATGTTGGCTTTAAGTCCTGACTCATTTAGATTGATCTGAAGTTGTCTGATATCGGAATAACTAAATTGTGCTCGTTTAATATCTTGAGCCTTGAGACCTGCCAAGCACCCTTTTAAGTCCTTAATCAACTTGGAAGTCAAGTGCACTCGAGAAAGCTCTTCGTAATTTGCACCACTCAAAAATAATTTACCAGCCAGGAATCTATTCACGTACAGATTGAGCTCATCTATATCTATTTCTTCGGCTGACTCATACTTTAGGAATTGACTGATCTCTTCGTTGAATTCGTCACTTCGATTGAGTATATTTTCAACGCAATCAATATTCTCAATGTCATTTTCTCCTAGAATTTGAAGACCCTGGTTGAAGTAGTCACGCAAGTTTTCCAAGTTAAAAATCTCTTTTTTATCACTAAACGGATCGTCTCCATTCTCGATCAATTTATATGTTTCCAACCACTTGAGACGATCACGGACTCTGCTTAAAAACGTTAGTGAGGGAATTTCAATGCCGAAACTTTCTCCAAGATCAATTAAGTCGTCCAATTCCTTTATTGGTCTAGACTTCTTGCTGAGCAAAAGCCTTGTTGCTTTATCGAAGTTTTCTATTTCTCCTTTGAACTCCAAGATCTGGTCAATCTCAGGACAAGAAAAGTTGAGTGTAGGTATTCGATCCACGAGCCTAACTAGTTCCTTAATTCCTTGAGATTTCTGAGTGTCGTTACCTGATCTTATTCTTTGTTGATGCTTGATAGCTAAGAGATTTTGACAGTCTTCGATGAATTGATTGCAATCACTGATGAAGAACCTTAAATTCTCAATGTAGCCTTTGAACTTATTGAGCTCATTCATTTTCACCTTACGATCCTCGTCTGTCGCAGAGCTTCCAGTGCCTCCGAGTACGAAATTGGCAGATGAAATTGCTGAATGGATTCGTTCCCCCTCCACAAGCAAGCCTTTGTAGACCTTGAGAGTAATTTCTGTGTTGGATACCATCAAGTCTTCGTACTTTTGGGTCCATTGCTTATAGTCAATAGAGTAAGCAGCCAATATTTTGGAGAATGCCTTGAGTTTTTCGTCAGAATACGTCACTTGCAATTCCACCTTGCAAGTTTCAAATTCAAGTGCTTTCTTTTCGTAGTGATCCAAAAACGACTCCAACGACAAAATGAACGACTGGCTCGTTGCCTTGTCTGTCAACACGATTTTCGAGGGGAACGTACTAGCAAGCTCGTCATCGGAAACAAAGTCTTCGTTGTTGAACTCATTCAGAGCACCGTTGACCACGCTTTCTATGGCTGTTTCTCTTGCCACATTCAAGCTTCGAACTTGATCTCGCAATTGGATTTCCCGTTTATACATATCGTCGTAAATTTCGCCCACTTTTCGATGAACCAGAGAATTGAATCCGATGCTTTTTCCCGAATCGTATAACTGGATCAAGTTCACCAAGAGTTTGAAAGTCAGGAAATTGGGGAGAACGCTTTGTTTTGAAAGCCACTTCTCACCTTGTAATGCGTACGGCAACCAGACTTGAGAGGCAAAGTTGACTTCCTCACTAAAGTTAAGGCCGAACGACAAAGTCATCGAGTATGTTTTTGGAGGCTTGATGATGAACTCGCCTGGTCTTTGTATAGTTGTCGTATACCGTATTCCTCTTTCTGTCAACATGGAAGGGGGTATCAAGAAGTCCTGATTATACCTGATTTTCTTTTTTCTGATATCAATGAGCTTTTGAAAGATCGGATTCAGGTGGGCAAGACGTTCTTCCTGGAACGGAAGAATCATGTTTTCAAGTGAGTTGACTAGGGTGTCATATTCGAGGCCGCCTATTCCTGATAGAGTGCTTATAATGGAATCTTTGGTGCCTATTTCACCTTCCACAGTATCAGGTTCATCGAATTCCATTAGCTTGATAAGCTCATCTATATCCCAATTGTCATTATTGATGCTCATTCTATCCTTATTGGCCTCGTTGACTTCCAACATCAACAGCTCAAACTTGTCAAACTCCAGTTCCGGAATAAAGTACCACTTCTTACATGCTCCAAAGAACTGGTAGTTGATCAATTGAGTGAAGTGGTCCTCGCATTTCCAGTTTTGAGTACTAAAGGTCATTCCAATATTGATTCTGGTATTGGTGAGATCTTGGTTACTGAGGTCCGTCTCTGAAAGAGCGCCAAAGAGAGAGTTTGGAAGCACAGGGAAGTTGTGGAGGTTCCACGGGTTCATTGCTGACTGAAGGATATTGGATATGTAGTAGTCAGTATTGAACAGATCTACATCATTGGGGGGGTTAGGCAATATGCTGTTGACCACTGGTGGATCCCTGACTGGAGTTGAAGCTGCCAGGGCGTCGCCATTTGATGAAATGGCTGGTTCAGACATGTTAAGAATTTTTGTGGGTGATGCATTGATGGTTAAATTATTCAAATTGTTCTTGTAGTTGGTTAGATCGTCACCTATTCTTGTAAAACCCGAACCATGTATAAGCCCTAACAAGTTTTCACCATGCTCCAACTCTAATCCACCGCTTAGCAATGGGTGTGAGCTATCATTGAAAACAAATTTCCAGTATAAGTCCTCGTATTTCTCGAACTTGATGAAGTTACGCTCGGGTATGGGCATGTTGGCCTCGTTAAAATGGAAGAAACTGGGATAATTGGACGAAACCTTGTTGAAAAATTGGGCATTGTGCTGGATTATAAACTCCTGAAACTTGAGGTCCTTTTCCATAAACTGCCTCATGGTATATATGGAGGCTGTTTTGGGTACCGACTTCAAGCCGTTGTCGTCCTGGTAAGAATTGTGCAGCGAAGGAGATGTAAGCATGTAGGATAAGGCGTGGTTGAGTTGGTTTTGAGGTAGAATAGGCGACTCAATAATTTCCGAAGACTTCTTGACCTTTTTATTGGAGTCGTCTAGCCGGGCTGCGAATGATATAGGAGGCTTTATATCAATCAAATGCGGAGTGTTGGCTAGTATACCTTTGCATCCTTTGTCCTGTACTGATCTCAGAAAGTGGCTAGCTGACCCTACTATCAACGGGCTGGAAACAGAGCGGCGTTTCCTAGTACTTTCTTCAGAATCTAGTGGTCGTTTTCCATTTTCCAGTACTTCAGGATTTGGTTCAGCACCGAACATCTCCATACTTCGATGACCTAACTCAAGCTCAAAAGGATACAATATACGCTGGTACGAAGATTTAAGCGAGCTACTTAAGCTGGTCATGATCTTGCCTTTGTAGCCAAGCTCGCGACCAATTTGTGCCCAAAGCTTCTTGTTGATAACTTCAGCAAAACCTCCTCGTATCACCACTGCTCTAAAGAGCTTGTATAAGTCTATGGGTCTTTTATCGATCATTGGCAACTTGACAAGAAACGATGTCACTCTTTTTTCTTTGGGTTGGTTTTCTGTCCCTTTGGGTTCAGCTTTGAGTTCATTTTTGAGTTCCAGATCAGGTTCTTGCTTAACGTCTGCAAATATTTGAGTCAGCTCAAATTGGGGGTCTCGCGGAAAATTGGAAGGTGGTACATTGCTTGGATCGGGACTCGAATTTGCGGGAGGGTTCAAAATATTACTGACAGATGATGGGGGCTTTGTCTTTTCTGTGCTTGTCTTTTCTGTGCTTGTCTTTCCGCCTGTCAACTCTGTATCATTCACTTCGTCAGTCAGATCTTGGCTGGCCAAGCTCTTTTCATGCTTTATATGAAACTTTAGAAGCTCTGTATGGAACTTCAACCTATATTTTATCTCATCTCGTGGTGAGTTGTACAACAACTTGTTACTTTGAAACCAAAAAAGATCGGAGTTGATCTGAAAATTCGACCTCAAGAGGTTATCCTGTACAACCGGGATTTTTATTTTTATGGCACCGGCACTTTTGGCTTCTTCGTGTACACTGTCTATAAACCTTATGGGATCCTTGGCCTGGTTGTCGTCCAACTTGTAACAGGGAATGGCGGTAGGTTCCTCGTTGTCGGAGTTATTTGGCAAGTCCGTCAAAAAAATCTTGTTTGGCAAATGGAAAAAATCCAAGGGGAAGTTGGCCTTTGTCTTCAGTTGAGGGAAGTTGTAAGGATTATAATTTATATTGGTTTGTTGTCCATTGAATGCAACCTGGCGGCCGTTCTTATCGAGCTGAAAGGTCCGAAGATCGGGTAGTGTAGTTTGGTTGAAGAACCGGGACGACTGCGGGAGCTTGTGGGACTCTAATGCTTCGGAAAATGTCGACATTATTCTGTATATCTCTACCTCTGGTGTGGCATGCCAGAAATGCTAGCTTAGGTAGAAGAAAAATTGATTTCCATATTGGACTGCATAAAATGGGTACTGCAGGCAGCGCCGTCAGTCCAGTAGATGAACAGTATAACACTGACAAACAAGTTGGATCACCCCAAGCCAGCTGTTCGGGTATGGACAGCTAGTTTGAGCTTTAGTGGTATTGGATCTTCTGTAGTCAGCTCTTCATAGTTTATATACGTGTGCACAAGAAATTTTTAAATCCTAATAGTCTATTTTTTTCAGAAGTGTTGCAAAATATTGGAGAATTGAAATTGGTTGAAAATGCGGTTAAATAATTTCGTACATGTGAGAGTTATTTGCATTTATTCTACATGCGATACAACAACTTGGAGTTCATTTGCTCGAATGTTTTGTTACTAATAGAATCGGCGGGTCCTCATAAGGTGACTCTCTTTATTTTTCTCTACAGAATGGTTTGTGCCAAGAGTCGTCGTATTGACTAAAATTAGGCTTACATTGCTAACCTGTAGCAATTTTTTCTGTCTAATTACAAAAAAATAGCAGCAACAGCAGCCAAGGCAACACCACCGGCAGCGTTCATGTGACCAGCACCTTCGTAAGTGCTGACAGGAGCAACGGTAGCTGGGCCAGCCTTGGACTTGGAGTGGCATGCTTCGTCATCACAGGAAGCGACTACGGTTTTGGTGGTTTGTTCAGTCTTGGTGACTTCACTGTCATCAGACTTGGTCTTGGTAACATGATCTTCATCATGGTCCTTGGTGATGGTCGTTGGGACGACACACTCTTCGGTGATGGTGAGGGTGGCTGGTTCAGTGACAGTGACAGTGCTTGGTTCACAAGCATCCTCAACACACTTGGTTACAGTCACAACTGTTGGTTCAGGACAATAGGTAGTGTAGCCGGTGACAGTAACATGTGTAGTTACGACAGTTTGGTTAGCAACAGCAGCCATAGCCATGGCCGAAAAAGCAACGGTAAAGAATGCAGTAGAGTATTGCATAGCGAATGTATTGGGTTGGATTGATATTGGTGAAAAGGGCCTGCTACCGGGCGGGCTACTTCCTCTTTTTTTTTTTTTTTTTTATACCCGATTCTTGCCCGATTACTTCTTTCTCGTACCTTCGTGCCTAGCTCGTGGAGTGACAATTTTTGCAACTATTATTTCCTTGGAGTCTAGTTGCGGCAACGCAGCTTCCCAAATGGGAAAGTTTCGCTCCAAACCATTTTTTTTTTCTGGGGTAGTCTGATTTTGTTAGGCTTCTCCATAGTGCATTGGCAAATGGGTACCCTAGAAAGTAGAGGTATGGAGGAGCATCGACCCGCATCGGCCCGCAGCGACCACATCTGGCTGCCAGCAAACAGTACCAGCTACGGCATCAAGTGAGCTGATCAAGCCCAAATTTAGCTACAGTTGTGTTTATACTTGCCAAGTCTCTCGTATGGTACGGCCCTAACTACATAACCTCTCGTACTAGCGCGACCAGTCTCCACGCCCAGACGTTCTTCTTCATCATGATAAATAATATTAAGTCCACATGAAAACAACTGTAAAATGGTTGCGAGATGCGTTACTCCCCGCCATACATGCGTATAAAAAGCAAACCATCGCGTTCTTGGCCCTACATGAACACTACAATCAGATTTAACAATTATGATAGACGATTGAGACCTAAACAAACAGATAATAGATGGAAGATTCGAGCTGCTTCGTGAATAAGATAGTGCTAGCCCAACTCTATCCAATCGATAGAATATAGAGGAGATGCGGTGCTTGACCCTCTCCTTCCCCGCTACCAGCCAATCCAGATCAACTGGTGGAAAAATAACTCTCAAAACACAATACGCAGCTTCTTTAAGCTTCTTCTGTGTATCCTTCCAAGTCAGTAAAGTCCAACTCAGAAAGATCGATCTGACCAAAGGTATTCTCTCCTGAATACAACACATACAAAAAACCATCCTCATCTTTGTGTTCTTCATAAATGGTGCTGATCAAAGCAGCGGTTGGTGGCAAAATGTCATTGACAAAAATAAAAATAGCTTTTTCGCTAGGAAGCTTGATTCTCTTTCTGATTACATACACAAATTGGCCCACAGATAAATCGACTGGCACCAAATATTTGCGCTTGTCGATCTCGGGTATATCTGAATTCTCTACCTTTTCACAAATAACAGGAACACGGTCGCTGAATCTCTGGGAGATCCTTGAGGCTTCTGCCTGTCTCTTTTCTGCCCATGTTAGTAGTGTTCTCTGGCGCCTAATCCAAAAAAGTACGTACCAAAAGGATGTTCGTCTTTGAATTGTGATCTCATATTTGAACTATATGTTAGTATTGCTTTCTGAAGTTCAATTGAGTATTTGTGAATGTTCCTTTCGCCACCAGGGGTAAGCTTTAGTGAGCGATTCATTGCGGGTGAATGCAGCTAGCGCCAATTCATCCGGTATGGTTCATTCCACACACTCAGTCCCAAACGTCCCTCTATCCCGAAACTTTTGCTTTACTTACTATATGTTATTGTACTGAATGTATCTTAATTCTATTTCTCGCAGGGGTCATTTACAACTATTATCTTATCGCACCTCCCTGGAATTGTATGACAGGGGACGTGCGCGGACCATCACGTGGTGCTGTTGTCGCGCCACCGCGTTATGGGACGTGCGCAGCACAAACACAAGGCGCTTGCCACTTTTAACCACACATCGCCACTAGAAGACTGAAACAGTACGCGTATAGCACACCACAACACCAAACATGCTTAGATCAATTCGTACCTTTTCTACTTCAATCGTCAGACCTTCATTTGCCAGAGTGCAATTGCTCGGAACTGTGGGTAGTGTCAATTTCAGAGAAACCAAGGATGGCGTTAAGTTCATCAATTATTCGCTCGCTGTCAACAGATACGCTCCAAGTGAGGAAGACAACAAGGCCACCGACTGGTTCAATGTTTCCGTTTTCAACGAAACCCAGATCACTGCTTTCGAGAAATTCTTGAAACCCGGTGTTCAATTGTACGTAGAAGCTGACGCCAGACAACGTTTGATCGAAAAAGACGCCGACACCAGATACACTTTGACCAGTTTGAAGCAAAGAAGTTTTGATGTCGTCAGATACGCCAAGGCCACCGAGGAAGTCGAAGCCCAAGAATAGATCAGGCAACTGATTGTATATACTAGTAATTGCTACTACTTTCTGTTCTAATTATATTGTTTTATTAATATATCTATGCTATGTTACTGTTACCAAGTTCATACAAGTAGCCCACGGCCAATTTCACGTGCTCACTCAAGTGGACAAAATCAATGCGGTCCACAGTATCCAATTCTGTGTGGATCCACTCTGAGGTGAGTTGGGCTTCACTTTCAGTTAGAAAAGAAGACGGATAGCCGTGTTCGAGAGCAGAAGCATGGTCGGAACACGCGTAGCCGCACGAGGTCTCGTGATACGGAATGTTGTTGTAGGTGTCGATAATCAACTTAATGAACTCATTCAAGTTGTCGCTCACAAAGTCCCTCATAAGACCAAAATGAGGCTCGATTCCATTAGCGATCGATTTCTCGCTGGATCCCGTTTCATCCAATTGCAACATACCGAGAACGATATCTTTAGCAGCCGCATACTTGGAAAAAATGTCAATTGAGCCTAGTAAACCCGCTTCTTCCGCCAGGTAGAAGTGAAACTCCACCGTATTGTGGGGCTGAAAAGTGCGCTTTTCCACGCCGCCAACAAGTACGCGGAGAGCCTCTAAAACGGTGATTGTACCCGAGCCATCGTCGTCTGCTCCTGGTGCAGGCGAGGTCTCTGGGTGCACGAAGTTGGTGGAATCAATGTGCGAACCTACAATCACCTTGGGTGTGGTCTTTCCAATGATACGCACTACTATACTGTATTGGTCCCACTGGTGGTGGTACTTTTCCACCTTGACGTGTTTTTTTACCGGTGCGACAATCTCGGTAATTTGGTCGTGGAGCCAGTTGACACTGGCCAAGCCGTCAGCCAGCTTGTAGTAACGGGTATAGAAAGAAGAAAAGCGGGTGAGCTTTTCGATCAAGTATTTAACACTGATTTGGTCCAAAATTTTGCGAACTTGCGGCTGATAGTGTGCCTTCTTAGGGTACTCGTATACCGCGGGTTTGGGGGCTATACTACCGGCGTCGCTAATGTCCCAGTGAACTTCGTGGTGCGCTTGGTGCGCGGCATACTTTGAGTCCAGAGTTTTGGTCAAAGAATCGTGGCCAGTGATATCAATGAAATTGATATTGGCGCGCTTCAAATCCCACTTTTGGTTCTCGGTTACAGCTCTGAACTCATTGGGCCCGAGTTTGATTAGACGTAGCTCCTCTAGCGGAAAACAAGCTGCGAGAACAATAGAATACACTATCGATAATTTCATAATTAAGTGACAGATACAAAAGTTATAGTGCAGTAACTGTTACGAAAGCCATAGCAAGAAATTGTTGCATTAAATAAGCAACCCTTCCCTTATCGTCAATTAATCAAAGCCCCGTTGATCACGAGGTTACATTAAATACCTGGAACTTGAATTATTGCGAACTTTTTCGCAGCTATCTTTAAGGTGCAAACGAAATGTACAGCGTTAATGTAAATACAGTACAGAATTAATCAGTTTTCTTCATAAACACACCATTGCTCAGTCGTTACATCGTCACCTATAGGTCATCTCTCGCGACTACTCTCCCTTTTCCCGTTTGTGCTCTTGTCTGGAGTGTTTCCTGATGAGTGCTAGGATGTTTTTTCACTACTGTGAGATCCAATTGTAGCGTCTGTTCTCCTCATCTTCCCCGCCCGCCTACAAAACTCTTTTCTTGCAGCTACTAAACTTCCCCTCTTGGCCATTACCACATTGATACCAACCTGACTAGTCACTGTTTTGCTCTTACAGTATTTCCCATTTCTTGCTCTCTATACCACCGGAAAAGTCGTGTCTCGCCAAACTCTGCTCGAAACTTTTTCGTAAACAAAGTTTGGCTACTTCAACAGTTTCTCTTCTTCAACCAGCATGACGGTTCCGTTATTCCAATCTAAGTCGAACCATTCCACCAACAAAACAATGGATTCGAAATTTATAACGCCGACCGTGAATGTCAAAGAGCCGATTGAATCCCTCCAATTCCACCAAACTTCTTCGGCGCCCGACAATTCGTCAAGAGGTAATTTGTCCAAGAGATTTTTGGATCCTTTGAATCTCGACAAAAATCATCAGGTTAGCTACAAAATAAATGTGCCTAACTTCTCCACATTATCGCCATTAGAGCTTGGATCCAAATTCGTCTCCGATTTGACCAAGATCGACTCCATGATTCCAAATGATCTATACCTTGGCGAAACTATTGACAAATCTACTACAGGGCTTGACAATTATTACTTTGACTACGAGAATGGAATGGGAGAGTTTTCTTCCTTCGAAAGAGTCAACCAATTCAACTTGCCTGACAAGTTTTTCGACGAATATAACTCAACAGAATGTGCAACCAAACTAGGCTTATTTCACGAGATCGAAAGATGTTGGATAACTATCGACAAGAAGTTGATTCTTTGGAACTACAAGTTACCGCAATCGTCATTCAATCACTCCAGTCAGTTTTTGACCATCGATCAGATCAAAAACACCATTCTTCAAGTAAAGATTGTAAAGCCAAAGCCCGGAATTTTTGTTAAAGAAGTCAATTATCTTTTGCTTATTGCTACCACCATGAACATCCAAATTTTTATCATACAGTACGATGCAAACTTGAACAATCTTGAGGTTTTCAACCCTGATCTCCAAGTATCTACCCAAGGTTTAATTGTAAATAACTTCATTGAAAATCCAAAAACCGGTGATATTTACTTCACCGGTGAAGGTGATGGCATAAACATATGGAGACTTGACTACTCCAACAAGTCTTCTTTCATAAAAAACAGATGTGACAAAGTATGCTTGACTAAAAGTGGATTTTCAGCGGTGATCCCCAATAAGTTGACCAATTTCGATTTGTTCAACTATTCAGACTCGTCTGCTAGTTCAAACAAAGGACCTCAAATTCCCGAGACAATCACCCAATTGGAGATCGACTCAGAGAGAGACATATTGTACACATTGTCCAACAAATCCAATATTAGAGTATACAAATTACCCAACAACACTAGTGCGGCCACCGGATTAGCTGCACAGGCCCACTTCTCCAGTCAAAATAGCTCTCACCAGCTTCAAGAATCAAGCAGATTGTTACCCAGTCAGATCTATAAATCATCGCACAGTTTGTTTGTGGACGTGGCAAACTTGAAGTTGTTTGAAAAGTTCAAGATCATTCATATCGAGGCAATATCCAAGGCGGAATCCAACCTGGTTCAGTTGATAGCAATCACTTCAAATGGATGTAGAATTTTGTTGAAGTTGGGTGGCCCAACCAGTACGTTCGGGCTTTTCAATCCTATCAATTCAAGCTCTTCCTTAAGACTCAACTTGGTGACTATCAAATTTCCTCCACCTCGAGAACTTCCTAAAGTGTCTGCAGAATTGGACGCATACACCACCAGCAAACAGCAATTATCACAGTTAATAGAAAATCAACAAAGATCCCAGTTGTTGAAGAATACCAAATATGCAAAAATTATCAGTCCTGGGATCTTTTTGTGCGCCAAAAGAACGAAAAAGTCGGATAAACTATTCATATCGACCCCCAACTACGGATTTCTCAAAAAAAACAACAAGTTAGTAGAAAATGCCGAGTTTATCAAATACGGTAACTCTGACGAATCAGCCAACGGCTCAAGCGAAAGCTTCACCTATATTCATGATATTGTTCAATTGACGCCCTCGATGAACGCAACCAATTCTCCAAATGGATATGCTAATATTTTGGCCAGTCAATACACCAAGAAACCTTTGAAATTTGCCGTTCTCACCAATTTCGGTATTGTCATTTATCAGTACAAGACATCTGATCAAATTTTGAAGTCATTGAATGAATACACTCTTGAAAATTTCATTGAAGAGAATGGATTTGAGGAGACTTGCTCTGCATTGCTTTACTTGTCATGTTCATACGGCCACTATTCGTCAAATGACTTGTTCAAAAGAAAAGCCCAGATTTTGTTCTCCACCTACGGAAATAATGCCAGGTTAAGCGAACAATCCAATGGAAACTATAGTCTGATCCACCATAGAATCCCTAGCCAAAATTTCAATGAGGCTCACCCAACTGTAGATCAAGTTGTTCTTAGTGACAGGTTTTACGGAACTAGTTTGTTAATTTCCAGATTATTCAGGGAATACTGGAACCTTCCAGTATTCAAGCCATTGCCATATGTCAAGATCCTCGCCAATGGTCAGATAGATTCCAGTTCTATCAAAGACGACAATCTTTTAATTCAAGGCCTCAATATTGACAAAAGCCAGGTGGAGTTCTTCATTGGATCAATCATCGTATTGGTAGACTTTTTGGTTGAAAACGGAAATCAAATACAGGGCCTCAATGCTCCCAACTACTCGTCTGATCCTAATCAGTTTGAAAATGAAGTGTGTTTAAGGGCTGAACACATAGCGTTCACATCTATAATCAAGTCATTGAACTCAATGAAGGAAGCGTTATCGTTTCTTATGGTACTTATCGAAGAAAACCTGAGTAACTTCAACGAAATATTCAAGTTTTTGTCTTTGACCAACCAGCTGAACTTGTTAGTCTTGTCATTCAAGGATCTTCTATTACCAACCAACGATATCAAGAACCTCATAAAGGACCTCTTATCGTCAATCATCAACAAAAACATCCTCAAAGGTGGATCCATAGACTTGATTGCTTCTTCTCTACAGGGACGTTGTGGCTCTTTCTGCTCCACGGACGATGTATACATTTTCAAGGCTATTGAAAACTTGACCAGAGCCAAGAGCATCGGTTCAAGAGATAACGAATTGAAAGTGAAGTGGTTGAAAAACGCCGTTAAGTTGTTTGAAGAAGCTTCTGATTCATTGACGTTGGAGAACATCGAAAACTCGATTGATATCATGCTGGAATTGAAGTTTTACAGTGGAGCTGTTGATTTGTTGTTGAAATTGGCCCTCAAAACCAACAACAATGCAGTGAATGGCACGAAAAGAAAAGTCCAACTCTACCACTTAGTGTTTAAAATTTTGAGCAAGGTTGATTTCGAAGCTCTCAAAATCACAGAGACATCAAGCCAACTTGATATCAACGAATTTTTGGAATTGAGAGACTTGACTTACGAAACATGCTTCTCATCCCAGGATAAAGCTTTCCACTACGAGTTTTACCAGTGGTTCATCGATCAGGGTATTTCTGAGAGGTTGTTGGAGATCACCACTCCATTTATCCTTCCATTTTTGCAGGAGAAATCACAGGGTAACTTGTCTTTGAGTGACTTGTTGTGGTTATACCACGCTAAGCGTGATCATTACTACGAAGCATCCAGTATTCTTTACTCTTTGGCGATATCTGAGTTTCCATTGGATCTCACCAAGAGAATCGAGTATTTATCAAGAGCCAATGGATTCTGCAATTGTGTTTGTCCTCCAAACTTGAGACAGAAAATGATTCAATTATCTTCGGTGATTCAAGAATTGTTTGATGTAGCTAACTTACAGTGGGATATTTTACTTACCATCAAAAATGACAATAGAATAAGCAGTGCCAACAAGGAGATCGCCGTTAATGCATTGAACTTCAAGGTCTTAAATATTTCCGATCTATTCAATGACTACACAGATCAATTGGGCTATTACGATTTATGTTTGGAAATCTTCAAGATCTCCGACTACAAGAACTCGGACGATATTTTGAAGAGATGGGAGCTTTTGTTTGAGAAAATTTACTTCGACTATTTGAGTTCTAATAACGACGAAGCATTCTACATCCAGCTTGCAAACCGGTTCATTGTCGTGGGTTCCAAATTGTCGTCCAATGACTTGGTGTTCCCAATAGACGAATTGATCAAATTAACAGGCAAATACTTCAAGGAGTCGGGCCAAGATAAACCCAAGAGACATCAGAAATATCCCCAGGGTACAATCATCGATATGTTCATCAAGTGTGGGGTTGCATACGACAAGTTATACTATGTGATTAGGTCGTTGATTGAGCATAACAACTTTGAAATCAACAAGGAGTTTTTCGATGACCTCAAGTCTAGTGAGATGGTTTACTTGATCAAGAACTGGTACGTGAGCGACAAGAAGTTGAGAGAGTTTATCTCCAGCGACAAGATCGAGGGCCTCGACCAATACACCATAGAGAACGATCCCATTAATGAGTTCATCAAAAACGGATAAATATGTACAATATAGCATAATTTTATAACACCATTCATTAGTTATTTATTAGTTGAGAGCATAGTAATTGTTCTTTTGAACATCAAACTTCTCCGTGTTGAGGTTGGTGGGTCTGAGGTGACCGGTTTTGATCATTCTGTCGGGGTGAATCAAGTGCTTGTCTTTCAAATGGGCCAAAATGCCATCGAATATCAACTTCACGGCGTTGCATTCGGCACCACGAGGCATGATGACATCGGCAAATTCCTTGGTGGGAAATGTATAGTCGTTCATTTCAGTGCGCGCTCCATGCAAGTACGCATTGACTACGACGTCTAAGCCCACTGGGTTTGGGGAGTTAATAATATCTCTTCTGATCCAGCGAATGAGTCTTGTATCAGGATCACTGTCTATAAAAACTTTGATTTGACTCACATCTCTTAATTCTTTGTCATACAACCCATATAACCCGTGAATAATAAAGATCTTTTGGGCTTTACTCCCTGTAGGTTTCAGTTTTTCAATTATATCTGATTTGAGTTGGGTGAAGTTGAATCTCGAAGGTTTCAATGGCGCATAAACATTCTTATTGACGGTGATGGCACTGGTTTGGGGATTGACTAGGTCAGGCTTGGATATTGTGCTTTTGTCTTCGTATTCGGAGATATCGATTAGCTCCACTAATATACCCTGTACTAGGGCCGACTCGATTTCTTGTTTCAACAAATGAGCAGTGGTCTTTTTACCTGCGGCATGTCCACCACCAATAAGAACAACAACTGAAGACATGTAGTAAGCAATAAACGGATCAGTAAACGATGATTTTGCTAAAATGCTGCCTCTCCTTATCGGTCAGATGATGCTTGATTTTTCAGGCATCGAAAAATTGGCATCGCGAAAAGATGAGATTACAACAGAGAAGAGTATAATAGAAAAGAGCATAGCATCACTGTAAATATGGATGAATTTGATAGAGATCTCGATGATGAGTTGGAGTTCACCCAAACTTCTGACAAAGTAAAAGTCCATAGTACTTTTGAAAGCATGAACCTCAACCCTCTATTACTCAAGGGAATTTACGAGTATGGGTTCGAGCAGCCATCGGCCATTCAATCCCGAGCCATCATGCAAATCATATCTGGTAAGGATACTATAGCCCAAGCACAGTCAGGAACAGGGAAGACGGCTACGTTTTCCATAGGAATGTTGGAGGTTTTGGATACCAAGGTCAAGGATTGCCAGGCCCTCATTCTTTCACCTACGCGAGAATTGGCGCTCCAAATACAAAAGGTCGTACAGCAGCTCGGTCAATTTATGAAAATACAAACTTATGGTTGCATTGGGGGAAGTTCGCTCAATGAAGACCTCAAGAACCTAAAAAGTGCCAAAAAGCAAATCATAAGTGGGACTCCCGGGCGGATTCTTGATCTTGTCAAAAGAAGAGCGCTCAACCTCAAAAACTTGAAGGTTTTGATATTGGACGAGGCCGATGAATTGTTGACCAACGGGTTCAAGGACGCCATATTTGAAGTATTGAAGACCTTGTATGCGGGTATTCAAATTGTGGTGGTGAGTGCCACCTTGACCAGAGAGGTTTTGGAAATGACCAACAAGTTCACAAACAATGCGGTGAAAATTTTGGTCAAAAGAGAAGACGTGACATTGGAAGGAATCAAACAATTTTACATCCAATGCGACAAAGAAGACTGGAAATTCGATACGTTGTGTGATTTGTACGACTCGCTAACCATTACCCAAGCAGTGATCTTTTGCAACACCAAGGTCAAAGTGACCTGGTTGACCGATCAAATGCGAAAGCAGAACTTTACTGTAGCATCCATGCATGGGGATATGAAGCAGGACGAAAGAGACGAGGTAATGAACGACTTTAGAATCGGAAGCTCGCGTGTGCTTATATCGACAGACGTATGGGCGAGAGGAATTGACGTTCAGCAGGTCTCGTTGGTCATCAACTACGACTTGCCCATGGACAAAGAAAACTATATTCACAGAATCGGACGGTCGGGCCGGTTTGGAAGAAAGGGTGTGGCCATCAACTTGTTGACCAAGGAAGACAAAAAAGAGTTGCGGGTGCTCGAAAAATATTACTCCACCAAGATACGAGAGATGCCTTCCAATATTAACGAGTTGATGTAAAATATATAGAAGGATGATTGTATTTATAGAAGAAGAATAATATGCTTCTAATCACCACACGATAACAAAAGTAGCTTTAATTCGTGCAACTACCCCGGCGCGCATCCGTTAAAGCTGCAATCAGTTAGAGCTCTACGAATACAGGAGAGGTGTTACAAGAGAGGTGTAGCAGGAGGTAAATAGATTCAGCTCATCGCCAAAAGCTGTTAATCGTCCAACAGCTATACCGACCGAGTAATACTTCCTAGGAAAATAGTGCCTTCCATCTCTCCCCATCTCTGCTAGACGTCGTCTCATAGTCTGATCCCACACGACCCACGTGACAGCATCTCAAGCTTTTTTCAAATCAGATTTGACGCCAATTTTTTTTTTATACTTACATCTCTACTGCCATCCAAAATGGATAACCAATATCTTTCTTCGTTGGAAGAGACCTTAAGAAAGACCTTAGTGCCTGACTCGTCAGTCATCAAACAGGCTGTCCAGTCTTTGACCAAGGATTTCTACTCCAACCCATTGGCATTGCCTGCCTTGTTTCAAATTTTGCAAGGCGCACAAGATGATGAGATGAAACAATTAGCTTCGGTTGAAGCAAGAAAGTTGGTCTTGACCAACTGGAACAATGTTGACGCCAGCCAGAAACCTTCTATTAGAGAAAACTTACTTTCCAACACTTTCCAACAACAGTCCAAGCTCATCAGACACTCTTCTGCCAGAGTCGTTGCCGCCATTGGTGAAATCGACTTGGAAAACAACGAATGGCCAGATCTCTTGCCTACTTTGGTCAGCGGAGTCAACGATTCAAACCCACAAACAAAGGAAATGGCTGCATACACCTTATATACCTTACTCGAAACCCAGATCCCAGCTTTGGCTCCTCATATCAACGACTTTTTGGCCTTGTTCTCCAACTTGTTAGTCGACAAAACCTCCAGAGACATCAGAGTCAACGCTGTTTTGGCTCTTGATGTTATTTCTCAATTTATCGAAGAAGACAGCCAGATCAACCCACAATTGGCTTCTAAATTTAGAGAGTCCATTCCTCACATGGTCGAAGTCTTGAAGGAAGTTATTTTTGCTGACGATTCTGAGAAAGCCAGAGACGTTTTCAATGTTTTCAACAGTTTGATCTTCTTGGACACCAAATTGGTTGGTGACTACTTGATCAATTTGATCCAAATCATTGCCGAGATTGCCTCCAATGTTTCTTTGGATGAAGAATTCAGAATATTTGGTTTGCAATTCTTGATCTCTTGTGTGTCTTTAAGAAAGTCCAAGATCTCTTCTAATAAATTGGGTCCTCAAATCACCCAAATCGCCATTCAAATCGCCTCCGAAGAGGTGGATGTTGAAGCCGAATTAGAAAACGATGACGAAGAAAACGAAAACGAAGAAAGTTCTCCTTCTGCTTTGGCTTTAAGATTGGTTGCTATGTTGGCTGCCGAATTACCTCCTTCTCAAGTCATTAACCCATTGTTCGAATTATTGCCTAAATACTTGGGAAGCTCTAACCAATTCGAAAGAAGAGGTGGTTTATTAAGTATTGGTGTTGCTTCTAGTGGTGCGCCAGACTACTTCTCTTCCAGAGTCGACCAAATCATTCCTGCCATTGTTGTTGGTTTGAAGGATTCGGAAATCATTGTTAGAGTGGCTGCTTTAAGAACCTTATCTCAATTGACCTCCGAATTACAAGACGTCGTGGCCATCCACCATCAAGAATTGTTGCCTTTGATCATAGATATCATTGACTCTGCAACCTCTGTTGTCGTTTACAAATATGCCACTTACGCCTTGGACGGTTTAATTGAATTTATGAGCCATGATGCTATGGGTACCTACATCGAGCCATTGATGAACAAATTATTCCACATGTTGCAACAAGCTAACACCTCGTCTCTCAGATCTGCCATTGTTTCTGCGATCGGTTCAACTGCTTTTGCCAGTGGTAAAGCATTCACCCCATACTTTAACAACTCTGTCCAGTTTTTGGAACCTTTCATCACTATTGAAGAAAAGGCCGAAGGTTTGACTGAAGAAGACATTGAATTGAGAGCCATGACTTTTGAAAATATCTCCACCATGGCCAGAGCCGTTGGTTCCGAATCCTTTTCAATCTACGCTAAGCCTTTGGTTGAAGCTGCTTACACTTCTTTGAACTCTGAACACTCAAGAATCAGAGAATCTGGATTTGCATTTATTTCAAACATGGCTAAGGTATACGGTAAAGAATTTGCTGGTTTCTTGGACCAAATCGTTCCTCAAATCTTGAAATGTCTTGAACAAAACGAGTACACCTTCAATGTTGAAGATTTCAACGAAGATGATGAAGATGATGACTTAGGAAATGGTTTGAACGTTCACACCGGTATTACCATCGAAAAGGAAATTGCAGCCGTTGCCTTGGCTGAATTGGCTACCGGAACCGGAGCTGAGTTCGCCAAATATGTCGAGCCATCTGTCAAGTCTTTGAGTGACCAAATCGAAAACTCTTATGGTATGAGAGAATCTGCTATGAACACTTTGTTCAAAATCACCAAGGCTATGTTCAAAGCTCAATACGGTGACGATTTCAAGGCTCCAAAGGGTGTTCCTCAACAACCTTACGTGGACGAATCGATCTTACTGTTGGTTCAACAAGTCAGAAACATTGCTGTCAATTTGTTAGAGGAAGAATTCGAATTATCAATGGTGGCTTGTATCTTAGACTGCATCGCTGACAGTGTTTTCTCCATTGGCTCCATCGCATTAGTCGACTCTGCCAACGATACCAGTACATTGGAACAGGTTTGTGTCCAATTGATGACCATCTTGAAGAAAGAACACCCATGTCAAGTCGAAGACGAAGAAGGTCCTGCTGATGAAGAAAAAGACTCTTCCGAAACTGATGCTTTATTGTACGAATCAGCATTGGAAGTCTTGGTCAACCTCTCATTGGCCCTTGAAGGTGACTTTGCAAAGGTCTTCACTTCTTTCAAGGACATTATGTTGCCCAACCTTTCATCCAAGTCCAAGAGCATCAGAGTCAGCTCCACTGGTGCCTTAGCCGAAATTGTCGGTGGTCTCAAGTCTGCTAACCCATTCGGTGAAGAATTATTACAAGTCTTTATTGAGAAGGCCTCTAACGACAAATCTTTGGAAGTTAAAGGTAACGCAGCCTACGGTATTGGTTTGATCGTCGAGTACAGTGCTGTGGAACTTTCTTCAACTTACCCAACAATCTTACAATTGCTATTCCAATTGTTGAACAAAGCTGATAGAAAAGCCAACTCAGATGATGCCGAAACCAAGGATGTTGTCAACAGATCATTTGCCAATGCTGCTGGTTGTGCCGCTAGGTTGACCTTGAAGCACCAACAAGCTGTTCCCTTGGAGCATGTTCTCGAGCCATTATTGAACCATTTGCCATTGGAAACCGGCTTCGAAGAAAATACCCCAATCTTCAAGTTAATCATACAATTATACGAGTCACAAAACGAAGTTGTTATCTCTCAAACTCAGAAGATTGTGGAAATTTTCTCCAAGGTGTTCGTTTCTGAAGCCGAGAGAATCAAGTTGGTTAACGAATCTACTTTAGGTAGAGAAGAGAACATTGACAGTATGAAACAATTTGCCAACGATGAGTTGAAGAATAAGGTTATCGAATTATTGAAATACTTGGATGGTAAGTTTTCCGGCGTTGTTAGTGCTGACCCCGTCTTAAAGAGTGTTATTGCTTAATAAACCTCTTGCCTCACTTGTCATATTTCTTTTCCTTGTTCTGGATCATCCGATCCATCTATTTTCTAATACGTTGATTTTTAGTCAATATAAACTTGTATAGTATAAAATTTAACGCATTTAAAGTGTAATTAAATTTGTAGTTGAAGTTGTATCTTCCTGTATAACCCTTGGGACGACTATCGAAAGCGTCATGAACCCTTGGTTTGCCCTATTGGTAGAATTAGGTAGTAGATGCAAGTAATTTGCTCGAACTAGAAATTTGAGCCTGGTTTCAAAATAATTCCGTGTGTTGAGACGTATTCTCACTCTCCACTTTTTAGCGAAAACTCATTAAATTATAGCTTCACGCCTTAATAGGGTTTTGGCTCATCAACTGGTTACCAGTTCCACAAAAATAATACTGCTTCACTGCATAGCTCTGCTATGCAGTTAGTGTGGGCTTCTGATCGGGCTCGTATCTGATCTACAGCTAAAAATCGGTGCAGCCTTCAGTCGCATTGGTTCCTTTGCGATCCGTATTAGGAAAGTTCAGAGATTTTCCCAATAAAGTTTTCAAAGGGTCTACTACACATACGAGGAGATCAGGAAGTGAGTTAGTTTCTTACATTATATAAGAAGCCCTTGAATCTGCCGAAATGTTTGTTTTTGCATCTAATTTCAGGGCGCAAGTCATATTTTTCAATCTAAATATAAGCTTTTTGCACCCAAAAGTATAATGGAATCAGGAGCAGTAGCAGTGGCAGTATTTGCCTTGCTCGCGATATTATGCTTAGTACCACCATTGATTTGGCACTGTCGGTGTAGAAACATACCCCCTATTTGTTTAATCATCTGGTTATTGTTGATGGACATCAAAACCTTCGTGAATGTGATCATCTGGAATGGGGAAGACTTCTACCAAAAGTGGAACGGAGAAGGTTATTGCGATCTTATGGGAAAGCTTGAGGTCGGTGCATCTTCTGGAAAGGTCACTGCTATCGCAGCATTGACCATTAACCTCTACATGGTGTTGTCCGCCAAAAATTCTACTTTCTTGCAAGCGCATTCACCCAAGAAAGTAGCCATAGACTTGAGCATATGCTTGATCACCCCAATTTTCACCATGGCATTCAATTACTTCATTCAAAGTTCCAGGTATGTGCTAGTTAGATACCAAGGATGTATTATGACCTTCGATCAGTCGGCCAAAGCAATACCTCTTCTCTTTTTATGGCCATTTCTTTGGTCACTTGTGGCTTTGGTGTTTGCTTCCATGACAATCTTTTCGTACTTTCAAAAGAGAAAGGACATCAAGGATCTTTTGAAATGTACAAATTCCAAACTTGATATCAAAAGATTCGCCAGATTATTGATATTCTGCGTTTTAATTATAATGGCTCTTTTACCATTGTCGATATATTTCCTCGTCCTTAATGTCGTGCTAATTCAAAGGGCCAAAGGCTTGGACACTAGCGGTGACAGAAATCAGATCTACTACTACGATCTTGGAATGAAGCAGCTCTATGACAAGTTTGTCAATATCGGTTTGTCGTTTATTACGTTCTTGATATTCGGTTTGGGGTCTGATGCTTTAAATATGTACAGGAGCATTTTCGGGCTTGGATCCAAAGACAATTCCAGATTCAACAACAGGGCTGTCAAGGTACCTACCGACCAGTCAGGTACATCTCAAAGTACGCTGCTATCTAAATTTGCAGATTCGTCGACCATGAGAGAGGTTCATTACGAGTATGCCGACTTGATGTCCAGCAAAGAAAAGCCATCACTGTTCAAAAAGTCGATATTTCAAATTGCCGAAACGGACCCATCTGGAAAGTCATGGAGTCCCAGCACGCTAGAAGATTTGGAGATGGCCGTTGAGATAGACGAATTGAACAGGAATGAAAGCTTGATGAGTTATCCTGATGAGGACATTGAGTACAATTTCCAGGTTAGACGCAATTAGCAACTATAGTTTGAGTAATTTAGTAAATGTTTTGGAAAACTGATCAGCTTTGACTTTACCCTGAGTTTCTCTCATCCCGAGTCCAACCAAGTATTTGAGGGAGTTTTTCTGGCCGTTGTGGATCTTGGCCACCACGTCGGAGTTGTTGTCGATAATTTCGTGGCATATTTCTTCGACAGCTTCATCTAATTCCGCCTGAGAAAGATCGTGAGGATTGGCAAGGTCGTAGTCTGATATCAACTGTTCTATAGAGTTTGATGCTAATTCATGAGGGTTTTGTATGATTTGGGAAAGTAAAATTCGAGCCGATGTAAGCGATAACTCGTTATTGCCTACTCTCATTATAATCTCTCCAAGTTGGTCTGGTGAAACGATGGTCAAGTCTAGATTTTTGTTAAGTTTTGAGAAGGAGCCTATGAACTCATGGAAGAGCCAGTTATTCACTTGTTTGACTGGCTTGCCATTCTTGACCACTATCACGTCAAATAGCTCATTGTAGTATGCCAATATATCCTTGTTATCCACCAAAAATTTTGCGTACTTGAGTTCAAGCTTGTAAGACGAGCCAACTAATCTCAGCAATATATCCTGAGGCAATTCGGGTAAACGAGATCGGATCTCTTCACCTATTCTGGGGTCAAGGTCAATACTGGCCAACTCGGAATCGGGAAAGTACCTGTAGTCTACCGAGTTTTCCTTGGCTCTAAGCGAAACGGTTTCTGTGCCATTCCAGCCTCTAGTTTCTTGAACTATGTCTTTGTTATTGGCCAAAAGGTCCTTTTGGCGAGTATACTCATATTTCATAGCTTCCTGGATTTCGCCATGACTGCCCAAATTTTTGATTTCCACTCGGGGGTGATTATTTATACTGACATTAACGTCCACCCTAATGACACCTGTCTCCAAATCTCCCGAACAGATATCCAAATGACGGACCAACGATTGGAATTTCTTGACAAACGCTCTCACCTGTCGAAGGTCTTCGAAATCTGGTTTGGTGACCAATTCTATTAACGGAGTATTACTTCGGTTAAGATCGACCTTCACGGTGCTCCCTAAGTCATCGTATGTAGTCTTGCCTGTATCTTGTTCAATTTGAATCTGCTCGATGTGGATGGTTTTGGAGTCTTCAGCTATGTCGTCAAAAGCACCATTGAGCTCCAAGTATCCTTGCTTGGCGATGGGATGATAATGCTGGGTGATCTGGTATCCGAGCGGTTGATCTGGATAGAAGTAGTGTTTGCGGTCAAACAAAGACTTTGGCTGTATATCACTATTCAATGCCACTGCTGTCTTGAGCGCAAGGTACAATGCCTCGGGGTTGAGTTTGGGCTGTGTTCCGGGCAATCCGCAGTCAAAGAAACTGACCTTGGAGTTTGGTTCCAGGTTGAAGCTAGTGGGCGATAAGGAGAAAAGCTTGTGCTTTGTTTTGAGCTGAGTGTGTATTTCAAGTCCGCATTTGAACTTGTACAGCGGATCAAGCTTGAATTTGGTATTGAGATATCTCGCTCCTCGTACTGCTTTGGGTCCCAAAGCCATCTTGCTTCTGTCTTCGTATCATCGAGACAGAAATATTTTGCGAGCAGTACATAGCAGTATTGAATATCCGCCGTATAGCACCTCCAGTTTATTCACTTTCAAGGAAACCGGCTGCGTGGCCAAGTTGGCTAAGGCGTAAGACTGTTAATCTTAAGATCGTGAGTTCGACCCTCACCGCGGTCGTCCTTCTTTTTTTCGTTTTATATCAGAAGCTACTTACTAAGTGCTTAGAAAAATTGATACACCTAGTTAATGCTTGGATATTATAGTTTTTACCTGCTATGTCTCCTTCATTGATGAAATGTGTCTTTTTTACATATGTTATACAATTGCCCCGTACATGCAATAGCTACTTAAAATGATGTAGTGTCTTTTCTACAACTAATTGAACTTTAAAGCCATTTCAACGGCTGCAGCACCCCAGTCTTCACCGTGGTTGTGCATCTTACCTTCAATCAAACCAGCTCTAGCTTCGGCCTGTTCGTCGGTCAAACAGGTCAACACTCCGAAAATCACAGGCAATCCCAATTCAAAGTTGGATTTCATAATCTGGTGAGTGACGGAATCACAAATATATTCAAAGTGCATGGTGGAACCTTTGATCAAAACACCAATTGGGATCACGGCATCCAATGGCTCGCCAGCTCTCTTTTGCTTTTCAACAAACAATTTGGTCCCGTAAGGCAACTCGAATGATCCAGGTACTGATTCTATCACGATATCTTCGACACCCAATTCTTGCAACCTCTTCACAGCTCCATTGACCAAGGCGTCAATAATGGTTTTGTTCCATCTGGCATGAAGAATTCCCACTCTCAATTTGGATCCATCGTATTGTTTATCTATTTGTCCTAATCCTTTAACAGCCATTTTGATTGTCTTGTACTTCAATGAATCTTACACTGGCGAAATTTCAGACTTCGTCCTCAAACCCTAAGCCTGCATAGTCGTCTCACGGTTACCCGGTCACCTGGCGATCGATTTGGCTGGAACGGTGCGGCGACAACGAGGAAAAATAGCTTTATAAAAGGTGTCCCAATCCGCGTTGGGATATGGTGATGACAAAACGTTGAAACGTCGAGAACAGTAAGTGACAACATGCCAATTCGTTGGCAATCAACTCTCGTACTGGATAATTGACTTTGCTAGATGATGATACCAACTTTTCATATATTACTAGTAAATGATGTTACTTATTATTTGAAATTAGTCTTTCACCCCTATCTGATTTTCAGCAATGTCACATTATCCGAGCACGAAGCCAGAAAAAAGTTTGGTGGTGATCTAGAGAGAACAAACGTTCGGGTATTTTGCCCCTCCGTAACTATAAATTGGAATACTAACTAAAATAGAAGAATATTTATAGATGAATCGCGTTTGACACCAGTCACTAATCGAATACGCAACTGGAATTTTGTAGTTTTGTAGAGCTAGCAACATAAAACGGTGGATGGCGCAAGAGGGGAGAGGTCATCCAACAAATATGTTGGGGCTTCGTTCCTGAAAGCCATCGATCGAAGGACTTGGTTGGCCCAAGCCCAGATTCACCTTTTGCCCCCAACTCTAATATTGCTCGCAATTCCATGCAGAAACAGCTTGGAGCCGTTTAATCTGACCCAGCACCTGCCGTGACGGCCGCCGCCTACGCCAGATCTCAGCCACCGTTATCCTTGTTTCTGTTCACGTGACCTTATCGGAGTCGTTTCTTTTTCGATCGTAGTAGCGTATATAAAACTACATTGCCAGCTTCACACTATTACGCGAGGATAAGCATCATGTCGACTATTCCAAACGCACAGTATACAACAGTTTCGTACAAAACGCCAGGCGCCAAACTGGGCGGGATTGCCAAACAAAAGCTGCAAAGCCTGCGCTCGAATAGCAACAAATCCACATACTTCAATAAACAAAACGGAGACAACTTTGACGCCACAAGCAGTATTCTCAGCGACTACGAGGATTTGAAGTTCGTGGAGGGCGAAGAGGATGATCAGTCGCTGTACGTGTTGTTCAACCCTGTGAAAGTACCCAGCAATAACGTGTCGGATATACTATCCCTTACAAACTCCACGAATACCAATTTAGTTGAGGAGGATGAAGAAGAAGACGAGGAGGAGGAAGAAGAGGATGAAGGGGAGGATGACGATGAAATCCAGCAACTTGATGACATCGTTCCTTCGGTACGTCAAGTGCCTGTATCCAAAGGCGGAAGCAATCTCTCTAACAAGATCAACAGCTGGTATGATTCCAACTACGTGTCTTCGGAACATTTTTTGGATGACAACATTGCCAGCTGGAATCTAGACGAAAACTTGATGGAAACCACCACCAACTCGTCCACCAGCGAGGAACTATCGCGCAAAAATCATATGTTATTGAAGCAGTTTTACGGAGACGAATTGTTCAATTACTTCGATGAAGATGATTTCGACAAGTTCCGCAAGTTCCACAGATTAATAGATATCAAGAACTATATACTCTCTAAGGATCAACCCGCTGTTTCCGGTGAGTCTGGTTCGGTGCTTCGTCAACTATTACTTTCTAGACTCAAGCACCAAGTGCCCCCTCAATCGCCTATAGACGAAATGAAGCGTCCCGAGTACTTGGTGGGTTTGGGGTGTGCTAAATTGGATACATTTGTCGCACCAGGTTCTCTCTCAGACACCACCGGAGGTTCATCATTGGTAATGTGTGGGGGCGTTGGGTTTGGAGGAAGTTCATATCGGGATGACGTTTAGGTCGGGCATAGTTTATAGGATATATTGGAAGGTAATGTAACTGATTGTAATAATACTTGAATACAAAATGAGATTGTATTAGCTATATCTGGTCGAATTCGGTATCTCAATAACTTCTTTGCCAGTCAGCCTTCTACCTGCCGTAGCTTAGCAGTCATTTTCGCAGCAACGAAAAAAATGCACTAGACTACACAACTGGAAAAAGGTTTCGGTGTGGTGGACAGCACCAAAAACAGATAGTGACCTATAAAATCCCGACAGTAATAACAGCACCGGTATGAATTATAGTTAGAAGTGTAGTATTGATAACTGGGTTACTGAGAAATTGTAATAGTTCCTTGTTTCTAGTGAATGGCGTTCACTACTGTTTTCGCAGCCATGGAAATTTGGCCCAATCGCCACAGTCTGTGCTCAAAATTAGTGTGGTGCGAAATTTTGAGATTGTGAAGCACCGGCCATTTTTAATGACCACCTACTCCTCTCATATAAATCATGTATAGGCTATACAAAGTACATTAGCTCCAGAGTGGAGATATAGGCTATACAAAGTACATTAGCTCCAGAGTGGAGATCATGTATTCTGAGGCGTATTCTGATACTAGTAACTTTTGATCAATTTATCATCTCTGGGCATTTCTCAAGCTAGAAACTAGAATTGGGCCCTTGTTGACTCGAGGCACTCCAACAAACTCCCTACTATTTTTGAAAGTATCTGTCTCACCGAGCCTACGCTGAATACCACTATAATTAAATATTTAGTGCATAAACATATTGTGGCCCCATTCAGAGAGAGCGACTTATATATGTATACTCCCTCTCCAAAAGGAAAAGAGCATTAATAATTATTATGTGATAATAATCATAAATTTACAGATATCGCTTATCATAATACAAAGTATTAACACTACCCCACCTCTCAAATGCCAGATCTTCACGTGACCTGCGTCGACGCGATGAAAAATTCAGGCGGCGACGGTTAAATTTTTCCACGTAGTGGTTAGTGATAGTACAGTCAAGATGAGTAGATGTACGTACAATCAGATGGATCTATTGCATTATTTACTAACTCCTAGTTCGCCTTCTTGATTTGATCAAATTTTTTTTGCCAATCTTACCCGAAGTTGAAAGCCCCGATGAGAAAATCTCGTTTGATGAAAGAGTCATATTCACAGTAGGAAGTGGTATAATCTTTCTTTTCGGGCAAATCCCACTTTACGGCCTTGTTTCCAATGCCGAGTTCAAGATTGTCGACCCACTTTTCAGTCTTAGATCCATATTTGCCATGGAAAAGTCCACCTTGCTCGAGTTGGGCTTGTTACCCATTATAACCTCGGGGTTCCTTTGGCAGTTGGCCGCCGGTTTGAGATTGATCAACATCAACTTCAATCTTAGATCCGACCGTGAATTGTTCCAATCGGGCCAGAAATTGACCTCGATCTTCTTATCTATTGTTTATTCTATCGGTTTAATCGCTTCTGGTTACTACGACAACGTTATCCAGAATATCGACCCACTCCACGACCCAAAGCCATTTGGTTCCTACGCTTTGATTTTTCTTCAAATCAACATCTGGTCTTTCTTGTTGACTTTACTTATTGACGTTTTCGACAAGGGCTATGCCTTTGGAAGCGGTGTCTTGTGTTTCTTGACTTTGCAAATCGCTACCAATTTGGTCAGAGACTTGGTCGGCTTGGAAATGTTCCCATTGATCAACTCCAACAGAGTCGAAAGCTACGGTGCGTTGCTGAACTTCATCAAAAGCTTGTCCATTTTTGATTTCTCCAAGTTGAGCTCCAATATCGTCAACACTTTCACCAGACTTCAGTTGCCAAACTTGTGGCAATTCTACATCTCGCTCTTGGTCATCATTGCTATCATTGGCTTGCAGAATTTCAGAATTGAGCTTCCCATTAGATCCACAAAAGTCAGAGGCATGAACAACGTCTACCCAATCAGATTGTTGTACACTGGAGCTTTACCAATCTTGTTTGCCTACACCGTTATAGTCAACTTGCAATTGATTGGTTACTTTGTAGTTAGCCTTATCCACAGACACTTCATTGAGTCCAGCTCTGCCTTCGCTGTGGTTAAATCAGTGATTGGAAACTTCAACAATGACTTGGCCACCAACAACTTGGTCTTGAAATCCGGGGTGTTGTATTACTTCACTAACTCCACCTCATTGTGGGCCTCCTTGCTTTCACCCATCAAATCTGCCATCTATTCCTTACTGGTGGTCGGTTTGAGTGTTTGGTTTGCTAACATATGGAGCTATATCTCCGGAAGTTCTCCAAAAGACATCTCTAAGCAGTTCAAAGAACAGGGTATTTCAATCACCGGTAAAAGAGATGTTTCAATCACCAAGGAATTATCCAGAGTGATTCCTGTAGCTGCCGTAAGCGGAGCCTTCGTTTTAGCCGTAATAGCCGTTTCCAGTGAATTGGCTGGTGGTTTGGGTAAGGGAATCGCCACTATTGTTGGTGTCTCTTCAGCCTTTGGCATCTTGGAAGATTTCATGCTTGAATACCAACAAGCTGGTGGCAACTCTCAGTTCAGCCAAGCCTTTGGTCAATAGACTCTATAGCCTAATCACTAATAAAATCCAGCATTATAGTAAGTAAACTTTGTGTAGGAGGGCACTCTATAGCCTAATCACTAATAAAATCTAGCATTATAGTAATTGAACATTATTTAGAAGTAAGGGGGCATAGTCGAATGAACTAAAAATATAACAAAGTGGAGAGAAAAAAATAATGACTCCGACGCGGTTCGAACGCGTGCATCTTTACGATAATAGAACTTGAGTCTATCGCCTTAACCACTCGGCCACAGAGCCATCTGTTATGTGTTTAGTCTAATCCTAAATAATATAATAGCAGTTCTTAAAACAATGTACTAGGTTAAGGAGAGGATATTTATTTGGTATCTTCGAAGATGCTGTTTTTGGGTCATCTATTTGCACTTCAATTTTAAGTTATTCCCACATATGTTGCCACGGTGACTTCATATCGAAAAGAAAAGTTTTGCAGCCTTAGCTGATTTAATGAAATACTGTAGAAATGTTGCAAAAATACAACAACTATTGTCCGACCCTTCTTGATCAATATTATCCTGAAGGTGTAGCAGCACCAAGAAGCTATTGATGGAGAGAACACATTTATCTTCACAGAAATTAGCCGAGTCAACTATGACCAATAAAGTAAAAATAATGTATCTTTCAGTTGTTATGATGGGTTCTATACTCATTAGTCACTTAAGTAAAGCTACTCACTAGGTTAAATTTATGTGGGAGTAAAGCCACTCTTTATGTTCGCTACGAACCTCCGAGGAATGGCTCACTGTGGGAGGTTTCTTTGCAAATGTAGGTGGTGCTGGCTGAAGAGAGCTGGCTAGAATCGGGTCTCATGCAGTAGTACGACCTCTGGTACCTTTCATGTAAGGTTTTATACTGTTTAGTCAGATAGGTCAAGCTAAGCTACTTACTTCCTTATTTAAAAGAGAATTAAGTCACTACTAAGTTTTCTCAGAACCGACAACGGATAACAACTGTGGAGGATTTCGTTGTAGGCGACCTTACCGGTTGCGTTGCAGATGTTCTTTCCGGTTGCGATAAGATCGGTCATTTCGGAGTTGTGATTTTGGGTGTCATACAGTCCTAATACCCCTGGTGCCGTCATAAATATGCTTCTCTGCTTTTATTTAATTCTTTCCTTGAGCTGATGCATATCCCAACATCGATAAATAGTACTTTACCGGTCTTTTCTTTTATGATTTATTAGGCACTCAATTCAAAACATCTGGAAGAAATCAGACTAGTGGTAGAACGCTCGTCTAATAATTGCAGTGACACAATTGGGTTCTCAAGTTGCATCTATAGGTGCTGGACAAAATTTCCAAGGTGATCTTACAAAAGACTAGTTTTCTGTATTCCAAAACTCAAGAGTTTTGTATGGTTCAGCTATGGAACCGTAAGTCAAGGTAAAAATATATATCTGTAGTGAAATTTGAAACAATTTTTTGCTTATACATCAAAGTGTAGTTGGAGCTGAGATGTATATTTTCACAAATCATCCGTGATAGTTTAGTGGCTAGAATCCCCGCTTGTCGCGCGGGGGACCGGGGTTCAATTCCCCGTCGCGGAGCTTTCTTTTTGCATCTTTTGACCCGGTGAATGCCAGAGCACTCTGGACATAAGCAGTACATGCTCGTGTGACTATCGCCAAGAAAGGTTCATTCCGATTCCTCTACCTTCAATTCACCCGTGTACACAAGAACTATACATTACAACTGTAAGCGCTGTCTTCGAACTAAATCCAAAGCCACACCAAATCAGATCTCGCGTTTTAGTGTAGTATGGTATTAGTCTAAGTACTTCTAGTGTGGGCCTGTTCCCCTCCCTGGGCTTGCAACGAAATAGTTGGCAGATCATCCTACGTTCCTTCTTTTCTTTCCTACGACCTTCGACTCCACATACTTCTATTTGATTAGATCTCTTTTAACGCACTTTACTGTAAATGTTTTCAAGTAAAAATCGCGTTGGTGATCTCGAAAAATCAAAGATCACTCTAAGTATAGAGAGTTTACACCATCGATGATATGAAAGTGGATGAACTTAACTTGAGAAACCCCATTAGTATTGGGTACTATGATCCATTTAACATCTACTCACTGATTCAAAAGGACCTCGAGTCCAAGTTTCCTTTGACAAACCTCCACTGGAAATACCATGCCACCAAACCAGTCAAATCCATACCATTATTGCCGGTTAAATTGGTGGAAGAGGTCCCGAGAAACCCCAATCGCTCGTCACAGGCACATCCCATGGCTGGTTCTGCAGCTGAATCTTCGGCACCTGCTTCCTATTCCTCTGCATTGACAGCCTACAAAACTCCCAACATATATTCACGCTTGATGTTCGTCAAGTTCGAAACCATTGAGACCTATAGAGCTCAGGTGAGACCCTTGATCAAGGAATGGCTCAAGAACTTGGTTCTTCCCTCCAATCTGGAGTGGATGATCATTCTCTTTGTGCCTGCTACCAGCAAAGACAAGCAGTCGACCATCATCAAAACGTCTACTTTCGACAAACTCAAGCATGATTTCGGGGTAGAGGGCAAGGAACTCAAGACGTTGGGCTTGGACGGATGGTGGATCAACGAATTTACCGACGTCGAACGGTGTTTCAAACTCAAAGAGACCAAAGAATCAAACCTAGATAGACTTGAATCTTATAACGAACTTATCAGCTTGGTCAAATCATTGCTACTCACTACATTTGACAACAAGTACCAGGAGTTCAGCGACCAGTTGTTGGGTCCTCCGCCCCAAACCTTGGATACTTTTATAATGAAGTTGCGTTACGCTGATTTATTCAATGACATGAGAATACTACAGGATTCGTTGAATGTCTACAACGAACTATACAAGGACCTCGACCGTCTTTGGCTGGTCCAGAAAGAGAACTTCTCGATGGCCATTCCCAACGACCTCATCAACTATTCTCAGCATTATAACGCATCCACATACGGTCCTAGTTTCGAGTCTCCAGATCTTATCAACCACATAAAGTCCATACTATTATCGGGAAACACCATCAATCTCTTCGGAATGAAGTGTCTTATCTTCATCAACCAATCGATCTTGCTTCAATTTTTGGCCAACTTCGCCAACACCATCTCCATCTCGGCCATCTACATCTCTAACTTGTACCAGAAGCTCATTTTCTTCTTGAACGACTTATGCAACACTTTTGTGGAGTCGGAGCTCGGAGAATTCATCTTCTCGCTCATAGATACCTACCTCGATTTGCCTATATGCCATAGACTCATTGTGATCAACAACAAAAACAACGAGAAAAGCGACACACCATACCAATTAAACGAGATCTTGGAGTTTCAAGGAGAACTAAAGTTGTTCAAGCGGTCAAAACTCATGAAGATCGCCAGAAATTGCGGGTACACTCTTAGCGGACTCAATTGCATTTTAGACGAAGTACTGTTAAATGACTTGAGTGAGCACAAGAAAAACCCAAAACTTACCATAAAATATGCTCCGCTCATGGAGTCACTAAAGTCAGAAGAGGCGTACTTCTCTACCTTTGAGAAACTCACCGAGGATATCATTCAGCAATTTGTTTCGTGCAACAGATCCAAAACCATCGATATTTTAAGTATAGACCTTGCTCTTCTCAGCTATCAAAAAGGGAAATTGCAGGAGTCTCTAAACATTTTACAAGATTCATACGATTTTTTCATATCGAATGGTTGGAACTTTATGGGAGGTGTTTTGCTTGAGATATACTTGGATTGTATCGAAAAGCTCAAGTCTGAGGATCACAAGTTGATCTTAACCACATGTCTCAAACTCTTTTCGAGCTTGATCAATAACAAAAAGAGCCAAGTGGGTATTGATATTAACAATTACAGGCTGATCAAAAATAAGGAGCAGGTACTTGAACTTTACTCGAAAATCCAAAAACATTCACTGCATTTGTCTGAAAAATTGGAGTTCTCCATTGGTGACGTATTCGGCTATGCAATATCGCCGTTTATTAAAAACAACAAAAATGACAAGTCAGACCACTACGATATCGAGATTGAGCTCAAGAACCTTTTTGGAATTGAAATTGAATTTGAGCGCATTGAGTTGGACTTGGCAGAAGTGAAGGTCAATGATCCACAAACTCACAATATCCTCTATATTCCTCATAGTGAAGTCAGGTTTTCAATGTCAAATGTCAAAATCGACGCAAGCAAGACCCACAAGATCAGGTTGAAGTCCAGTAAGTTTGTGCTGGGAAAATTTGTGCCCATAAAAATATCCATTCACCTCAATAGCATTGTCACATTTTCTCAATCCTTTGACAGGTTCAACGGAGATTGGGGAGTACAGGATGGTGGTGACGTTACGGTCATCCAATACGAAAATGGCCATGCCCACAATGAAGTCGACACCGGTGACTTGATGGTACCATATTACCCACCAGATCCCAGTAGACCAACAAGTGGATCGGTTATTTCTTTCTACCCCGACCTTTCCAATTTTCACATAAAAGTTGAGCCAGCTTTGTCACTAAAACTTGGAACCACCGACTTGGTCTTGAGCATATATAATGGCCAGCAAAATATTAAAAATGTCGTCATTGAACAAACTTCCACTAACAAAGGTTTGAAGATCAAGAACGAGAGGGTTACGATAGACGCCATCAAAGCCTTGGCTTCTCAAGAGATTTTAGTCCCTTGCACTTATTTAAGCGAAAATAAGCTAGTGAACATTAGGACCAAAATCGACTACTCTTATGAAAATGGCCAGACTTTCACTCATATCGTCAACGAAGAGGTCGACACTACCCTCCGGATTTCTGTATCAGTACAGGATATATTCAAAACCAATTATATTTATTCTAAGTTTCAGATCGGCACGTCAAGCCCCAAGTCTCCCATTCGTTTGTTATCAAACGAATTGACCACATCTAATACCAATTATGAAATTATTCAGCCCAGATTGCCATTGAAATCTGGATTGGTTGCGTTTGGCGAACAACCAGCTTCGATCTTTTACAAAATTGTCCCTAAAACTGGATATCGCATTGAACCTAACGATAGTTTGGACCTCAAGATAGAGTATACTAATCTCAAACGCGAATGCTATAGTCACTACGAGAAATTAGTCAAGCTGCGTTTGCAAGAACACTCGCTTTTGAACTATTGGTTTCTCTTAGACTCCACAGTAATACAATTGCTTGATTTTGACTTGAACAACTATGCCATCAACCTGTTTATCAGAGTGATTAATGCAGCAGAAATCAAGGCCGTGTGTGAAAAAGTAGTGAGAAACTACGTGGAATTAAGAAAGGACCAGATCACATTGATGGAGATCTTTACCGAAATGCTTCAAGACCAAAAGATAGAGGCGAATGCAGCCGTCGAAAAAACTTCCAACCAATTGTTCATTACCGTGCCCATATCGAGCTTAAAGTACTTGCAAGTGGTTCGGTTTGATTATGAGAAGAAAGTAAAATACTTGGTGGGGGAACCAATTGAATTCAAACTAAACATTGAGACCATTACCAAGTGGTTCATTGAGGATACGGAAACCGAAGAAAGCGAAGAAGTGAAGACCGAAGAACGCACAAAAGAAGTGAGCGAGGGTGGATTGGTTCATTTTCAACTCACGCTTTACAGTGATGATAACTGGCTCATTTCAGGGTTCAAGAAGCATACTTTTTCGGTCGATGAGCATCAAAAGACTTCGGAGTTGAACCTCATACTTATCCCTTTGAATGTAGGCAAGTTGCTACTTCCCAAAGTTTTGGTTAAGTGTTTGGCATCAGACATCGGAAAGAATTTTTTTATGGACACAGACGTGGTCAATGGGTTGGAAACTGTCTTAGTTGTTCCTGACTTGGAAAGTATTGCATTCTCTTTTTAATTGCAGCCACCAGCATCAAATAGTGCAACAAGAAATAGAATTGTAAAAGACCAAGGGACTACACTTTGGTACATTTGCAGTAGCCATAGAATAGAATCAATAGAAAGCCAAAGAGCAGATTCACTACGCAAAGCACTATAAAAAGTAGACCCTCGTAAAGTACCAACTGCTTCAAGCGATATCATAGTATTTGTCCGCGCACGACCTTAATATTACCTGTTTTTAGGCGTGATATGCAGACATTATTGAAGAACAACAACAAAATGGTCAAAGACACAACATATTATGACATTTTAGGAGTACAATCGACAGCTAACGAGACGGAGTTGAAGAAAGCGTACCGTAAACAAGCCATCAAGCTTCATCCGGACAAGAATGGCAATGATCCCAAGGCGGCAGAGAAGTTCCAAGAGCTTGGCGAAGCATACGGAATTCTCCAAAACAAAGATACCAGAGCATTGTACGATGAGTTGGGAGTTGAAGGAATGAAGAACGATCGTACTGCTGCTGAAGCTGCAGCAGATATCGACCCCTCTGAATTTTTTAGCCAGATATTCGGAGGTGCTGCCTTCAAGGACTGGATTGGAGAGCTTTCGATGCTCAAAGAAGTATCGCAAACTGCAGAGGTATTAGGAGATGAGGACGAACAAAATGTAGTAGAGAAACCAGAATCCGCAGCTTCCGAGACCGATTCCCAGCAAATTGCAACCAGCGACCCCAACACCGCAAACCAAGCAACCAAACCAAGTGGATTGACTAGTGAACAGATCCAGAAGAAAAAAAAGCAGAAAATGACCCAAGAGCAGCGTGAGGAAATTCTCCGCTTGCATGAAGAGGCCAAACAAGCCAAGCAAGAACGTGTAGACGAATTGAGTAAGAACCTTATTGGAAAAATCGAGAGTTTCCGTGCTGCTGCAGGCAACGCTTCTGCCATTGAGCTGTTCACCAAGAAGTTGGCTGTAGAATTTGAAGATTTGAAGATTGAAAGTTTTGGTATTCAATTGTTGCACTTAATCGGTAAAATATACACCAGCCAAGCTCATGCCACCATCAACTCATCCAAGACATTTGGAGTGTCGAAGATCTTCAGCAGTGTCAAGACCAAGAGTGGGACGGTGAAGAACGGATTTTCTATTATCAAGACTGCCTTGGATGCTCAAACCTCAGTGGAGGAGATGGTCAGAGAACAGGAAGCTTTGAAACAGGCCATGGAAGCAGGTGTAGAAATTCCTGAAGAGGAAAGATACAGACAGGCAGAGATGGAGAGATTGGTGACAGGCAAGTTCTTGGCTACGGCGTGGGCTTCAACTAAGTTCGAAGTTACGGGCGTATTGAACAAAGTATGCGACAAGGTGTTGAACGACAAGTCCTTGGGCAAAAAAGACCGTTTGGTGCGTGCAGAGGCCGTGTTGTATATCGGAAAGCAGATGCTTTTGGTCCAGAGAACGCCCGAAGAAGAAGAAGAGGCCCGGGTGTTTGAAGAGATGATGGCCGATGCCACGGCGAAAAAGTCCAAGAAAAAGTCCAAAGTCAGAGACGCCGACATCGAGGCGTTTGTGAACAAGGTGGCCGAAGAAGAGCCTGAAAAATAGACTCAGACAATGAGTTAGTTCAGTTGCCCATATAGACCTGTGTAGTGAATAATATTACGTAAGCGAGACTTTGATACGAAAGCGTGGTGGCGAGCAGTACAAGCGAAGAAGAGACAACTATCATGGCTACACAGAAAGAGGTATTAAGCTTGTACAAGCAGCTTCTCAGCAAGGCATACAAGTTCGACAACTACAACTTCAGGGAGTTTGCCGTAAGAAAAGTCATACATGGGTTCAGAGCTAACCGGTCATTGAAGGATCAGGAAAAGATCACCGCCTTTTACGAACAGGGCATTTTAGACTTGGCGCAATTGCATAGACAGACCACTGTGTCTCAGATGTTCACTTTTGACAAATTGGTGGTCGAGCCATTAAAGAAAATGAAGAGAGCCTAAGTTCAACCCCGTATGACCGGCTATGGTATCATGTATATAAGTGTAATATGAATACTACATAAGAGTAACGATCCAATTGTAAAATGCTGTTTCAATGATGACTTTCAGCGCCTTCCAATACTCTTGTAGACTAGCTAACGCTTGGTAGCGTAACCTTTGAGAGCAACATCAGGAAGCGAGCAGCTTGAGAGTAGATTAGAGCATCTCAATATTACTCATCACCACAGTACTGGGAGAATGCGCACCAGTTCGAAAATGAGAGTGCCTGTTAATAAGCTTAGTGCCGGAGTGAAATATGGAAGATACAGGATAGCTCATAAATAGAATCGGACTAGGCTAGCATCGACTTTATACATACCTCAATTGGAGCTCGTGAGCCAAAGTCTTCCTATTAATTGTTACTAAGTTCAAAAACTGATGGGTAAAAATAATTCAAAACAAAGAAAGCGACCGCGGTGAGGGTCGAACTCACGATCTTAAGATTAACAGTCTTACGCCTTAGCCAACTTGGCCACGCAGCCCACTTTATAAAAACCAATGTCTTGGATTCTGTCATAATTGAGCTTCTGGTTTAGCGGAGATACCTAAAAGGGATCTCTGGGTACATCAGAAATTAAAGGCTTGACACTCTCGCGGTAATATACCAACAAGTTAGTGTATTGCCTATATGATTATATATACGTAGGCCTTAATCAGGTGAGGTTGTATATCGTAACCTTTTAGTGCAGTGATTGGAAACGCCCAAGATTGTAACACTTCGATTGGAGTAAAACATTATTTTGCCCCAATTGACTTAGTGATTTCATCATAGGCATCTTTCTTGACACTCCACGAATTGAGAACGGCTTTAAAAGAATTTTGAGCTAATTCAGCAGCAACCCCATGATACTCTCTGTCAAGCCAGTACAGTGATGTAATGAGCTATGTCGTGACTTGTTTTCCGACCTACTCTCTGATCTCAATTTGGGCTACAACCAAATCAATCTTTTCATATGCCTAAAAGAGCTTCTTGTGTGCGAGTTCTATGAATGGACTACCATCGGTCGTTCAAAACCAATATTATGGCGCTCTTTATACGCACGTAAAATATTATAATCAACAATTTTTAGGAACTAGTAAGCGCTAAAGATGCAAAATTACACTGTAGAATTTACCTCGAGATGACATTTTGCCGGCTATTACAAGGGATAGGAGCTCAAAGTGTACCACTATAACTACGTTCCACTTGTATCAGTATCACATATAACTACGCAAATATTAAAATCCAAAAAAAATAGAAAAAGATAGCCCGACGCGGGAGTCGAACCCGCAGCCTTGTGATACCTTCAAACCAGTTGATTTAAAAGTCACACGCTCTAGCCATTGAGCTAGCCAGGCTGTTTCTTGAAAAGCCATTACAAATGATTTGATACATGTGAAGCCGCAACTCCGGCCGATTTAATATATACCCGGGACGTCAGAAGTGAAAGGGTTGTCTCGCTAGTATACCTGCAAGTTAGCGTTTTGCCTATATTGTAGGAAACCCCTGTCTCAAAGTACGGCGATATACAGCTTTTCTTAGAAATAGGTCTTATTAGTGAAAAATCAAGACTTCTACGAATGGTTGTGCTTCTGTTAAATAATCGTTATACGTATAAATACAAAGTTTAGCTAGCTAGCTATGTAATTGCAATACATATTTTGTACATGGAAATTGTTCTATTGAATGACTATTGGTCATGTATGTATGACATCAAGCCGAAAAGAATATTTTCCAAACTACTATAAAAGTCACAGTAATCATTCACATCAACATGGTTGTTGCGCAAGTCGTATTGGATTTTTTCATTTAATCTTGCCAATTCAGTCTTTGTTTCCAAAGTCAAAGGCATCGAGTTCACCGCTAGCTGATTATTGACTTGATTAAATGAATCAATTATATCATCGTTGCCTACTTCCGGGTCCTGACGATAATTGTTATTACGATGAGGTATAAGTGGTTGTGGAACAGTCATAGGATTGAACAATTCATTCAAGTTAACGCAGTTGGATATCTGGTACTCGAAATATTCAAAGTTTCCACTAGAGTCCTTGATGCCATTTTTCTCAATAAACTGGCTGATCAAATTTACAATGTTGTACCTTTTTAATATGAATTCCCACGTCATTCCGGTCAAACTGAGCATTCTCTTGTACTTTTCATTCTTGTACCATTTTCGATTTATGATGAATAATGCCTTGTTAATGAGTTTGGTACAGATGCACAATTCGCTCAATGTCATGAAGTCGTATTTAAATTTGACGCATATTATAATCAACATCAATATTATGGAATCCAATGGTATGGTCCTTTTGATATACCAGTTGAATTTGCCGAGCTTGATAAAGTCATTGTACTTTAAAAAGTCATTCAAATTGTGTAGAACTGACGGTATCAAATTAGTTTGAATATCTTCATAGCAAAAGTTGTCGAATTGATGGAATTTCAAAGATGATATTGAGGAATTGTTGAGATTCTCAATGATATTTATCTCCCTTATATGCCCGAAAGTATCTTCATATTGACTTAATGAAAGGTTGTCGACCGTCTTCATAGATTGAGTAATGGATTGACTTAATTGTAGAGCCGAATCGGGATTATGTGGCCTCGAAATTTTCAACGCAGAATTGACTGGTTCATTCATCAAAACAATTTTATGTAATATCATCAATGCTCTATCTGCATAGGTCCACGAATGATTTTTAATAAAATTGAGTAAATTGGTTTCTTGAATTGATGATGGAGGGTTAATGATAGAATGATGATCAATTCTAGTAATGGAATCGTCGATAAACGTCGCTAATTCGACAATCATCAGCTTGATGTTTTGGATGTGTTCTGGAGATATCTCGTTCGACAATCCATTATGCATGTAATAAACCAATTCACTCAATATCCTATCAAATCTGAACTTGATGTTGATGGACAAAATACCGATATTGAGCTTTTTATCACTGAACTGATCTTCCGTGGGTTCCTCATCATCAGGGAAGAGTACATTGAAGTTATCAATTCTACAGTGGGGGGCTAGGCAAAAGTTGTGAGACGTCAAAGCATCCAAGCCAAATATCGTCCACCATAGGAGTCGTCTAAACTTGATCGCTTGCCACTCTTCGATACCAAGACTAAGTACGGGATCTTTATGCAACTGTAGCAACTTTGCGTACCTAATTATCTGAGACATTTCCATAGCTGAAGGATTGGGGGAGGTCGATTGTATTATAACGTTTCCGAGTAAAAGGGGAATTGTTCTCAAGCCATGGGGATAATTGTAGTGCTGGCATATTTTGTTGAATCCTTTCAAATACTTACTGATATCCTGGTTCAAAAGTAGATTATCATATTCTTCAAACTCCGAAATAGTTGACGCATACAATACAGGCAAATAAAGTGTGAAGAATTGAAGATGGTCTAGTTCCGCTTCATGACCCGAGAATGTGGAAACTGACGACCTAGATGATGTGGAGTTTTCAGATATTTCTGCTTTGTCGTCAGAGTTGTGTGTAGATTGAGATCTCCAATACAAGTGATGAGATCTTAGAAAGTCCTCTAAATTGACCAATATCGGTAATAGAAGATGTACAGAATTGATATAACGATCCACAAGCTCATAACTTCTTTCTTTCGATTTCGGCAAGTGTTCCTTCAACTCGTCTATGAGATTAGAATTGCCATAATTAGTATTTGTTCCGAATAAATAATTGATGGTGGTGGCAGGATTGGAGGAAAAGGCACTTAGTGGATTATTGAGGGTCAGAAAGTACAGTTTGGAGCTATCGGCATCGTTTGTAGTATTGGCATTCGATGCGTTGGAGGTGTTGGAAGATGATCTGAGAGTGTTGAGGTAAGCCGTGGATATTTTCTTTTTTATCGACAGATTCTCACTCTTGTAAGTGAAGGAGCTCAAATTGAAGGCCGGCTCTTCGATTTTCTTGTCGTGAGTTTTCAGTGCTCCGTTGAAAAAGTTATTGGTGATGTTGTTGGATGACACATTTATGATCGGGGTTTGAAGTATACTAGAAGGAGACGGAACACTCGAGAAAGGATCGAATTTGTCAAAGGGTCCGGATTCCGATAACACACCTATCTCGCTCCTATTGAGAACGGTGTTTGAGTTCATATAAATGTTTGGATTGCCAGCATTTTCTATGACCACCAGAGCAGGAGAAACTTCCCCTTCAGCTGACAGCGACGAAAAAGATCCGCCTACGCTGGACGCCACATCCAATCTTTCAGTTGTATTTTTGGATATGGGAGATGATTCGTTGAAGTTTGTTTCGCTTGGCGCCAGATGGCTCGATTCGTTGTTTTCTTCAAATGCAATCTCGTTTGTGGTGGCCGCACTTGAGCGCTCGAAAATATCGGACTGATCAGAATTCTGGTCGGATTTGAAGCTATCTTTTTTCTTGCCACCCCTGCTTATACGCTCGTTGACAAAATATTGGCACTGGATGCCTATCTTTTCGCAGTTGTTACAAATGGGCGAAGTACGAGAACACTTGATCTTTTTGGAGTGGCAGTAAACGCAGCTAAGAATTTTACGCTGACGGGTTTTCTGAACTTTCATCACATTTCCGTTTTTGAATACTTTCAAGTGTGCTTTGGCCAGCGACTCTGGGTGGTACTGCAGAATTTCATCGGAAAACTGGTCGAGTTTGGAAACCGTACTCCCAGATTTTAAGACCAGCTCATCGATTTCCATAGATTATGATCGTTTTTGTTTGAATGTAATGTTGAGGCGTGAAAGATGAACGAGTTAGAAAGCTCGGTGTAATGTTAGGTAGCTGTAGTAAAGATTTATGGCTTGAGAATATACTGTCTGGTGTAGAAAAGAGAGAATAGGAAAATAAAAAAATCACGGAGTTAAGAGTATCGAATGCTTAATTGTATCGATCAGAGGGAGAATATTACAATATCGGGAATTTGCGGGGTTTAGACTACGCGTACATCTAGGGCTCTAAGAATTTTCCTTTCTCCGCAAGCAAAATTTATCTTTGTTGGACGTCATCTCGGTAAAGAGTGACGGTATTCCGTGTAGGGGCAACTTCTCCATACCTGGGGTAGATCCTTTCGGGGTTTTTGAAATTCCTCTCAGATTAACTTTTATGGGCCAATGAATGAATAATCTTGGCTCGACGCCGTGGGAAGAAGGGGTTACGAGCTTGTGTTACAAGAAGAAAGAATCGGATTGATGTGACCACTAACTTTTGCGGAGAAAACAACAGAAATAAAAAAGGAGCTCCGCGACGGGGAATTGAACCCCGGTCCCCCGCGCGACAAGCGGGGATTCTAGCCACTAAACTATCACGGATTTGCTGATGAAAAATAAGATCCATCACAATATACTTGCAGATTGCAATTCATAGAGATACCCGTCTCACATTCTCGTCGGTGATTAGCGCTACTGTTTAGGTGCACTACTGCAATGAAAGGTGTTAATTTTCAAGTATTTTGCAGCCATACTAAAAATTTTAGTCAGTATATACATTCTCAAAATTACTACTGAGAAGCAAGAAAAGTATTTGAAGGAATGAAAGGTTACTCGCATCTTTGAACTTACTTCATGTAAATGCTTAACATGCCAGGATGTTTCCATACGAGTGCTAGGATGTTGCTTAATCCATAAGCTCATCTCTTTTGCACGCTAGTAAAATGTACATCTTTATCGTTACACTTCGTTCCATCAACATATGCAAATCTAATTCAAAACCCTATCATCGCCCCTACCTAGATTCATCTACACTTATTTTCTTGCAACCACGCTCAGACAAATTGGAGCTGTGATTATTAGCGTCGCACTATAAATGAAGACGCGCTCTGGCTATACCTGACCAAAGAACCAGCAGACTTGGCCAACCCAGCCATTCTTTTTATACAATCGTGTACACACACACTCTTACTTAATTCCCTAGATCGGCGCCTCTCTAACATCCTAATCCTATAGCTGACCCCACTCTTGACCACTTAATACACGTTTAATTTATTGCATCACGTGCTCAACGCTGAGTTGTCCTTTCGCGCAAAACAATTGACGGCCAAATTTCAGCCAAATCATCGTTGTCGACAAGGAATAACACCAAGCAGGTTCCATATCACAGGATGAATTTCGAAGAAGCCGAAGACATTAACGGGGTCCGCTTTTCGTGGAACGCGTTTCCATCCACCAAAGTTGAAGCGGGCAAAATCGTGGTCCCCACCGGTGCTTTGTACACGCCCTTGAAGTTCAGGGAAGACTTGCCTATCGCCAATTACGACCCGATTTTCTGCTCCAACCAGAACTGTAAGGGCGTCCTCAATCCATACTGTACCATCGATCCCAGCGGTTTCTGGCATTGTCCCTTGTGTGTTTATAGAAACCCGTTACCCGTCCACTACCAGGGCATTACCCAAGAAAACTTACCATTAGAACTTCAACCATCCAGTTCTACCATTGAATATATCACTGCCAGGCCAGTTCAAAACCCTCCGATTTTCCTTTTTACCATTGATTTGTGCCAGGATGAAGACAATTTGAGGGCCTTGAAAGAAACTTTGGTGATTTCTCTCAGTTTATTGCCCCCCAATGCTTTGGTGGGTTTGATCACTTACGGTGCTTTGGTTCAAGTCCACGACTTGGGCTCAGAGAAAATCAACAGATCGTATATCTTAAGAGGTGATAAAGAGTATACCGATAAGCAAATCAGTGAAATGTTGCACAGACCTATTTCGAGTCCTCAGGGCCAACCACCTCAGTTTTCCAACTCTTTGACTCGTTTCTTCTTGCCAGTTGAAGACGTGGAGTTCCAGTTGACCTCTTTATTGGAAAACTTGGCCAAAGACCCATGGACCGTGGCCAAGGACGACAGACCTTTAAGATCCACCAGTTCGGCTTTGGCCGTGGCCTCGAGCTTGTTGGGATTGACTTACGCTGGCTACGGTGCCAGAATCATGTTGTTCACTGCTGGACCCGGTACTTTGAACCCAGGGATGATCGTGGGTCCTCAATTGAAAGAACCAATTAGATCTCACTCAGACATCGACAAAGATAATGCCAAGCATTACAAGAAAGCAGTCAAGTTTTACGACTCAATTACATCCAAAGCGGTTAAAAACTCCCACACCATCGATATCTTGGGTGGGTGTTTGGATCAGATAGGTGTCTTGGAAATGAAGAATTTATGTAACCAAACCGGTGGTACTCTTTTGTTGTCTGATGCATTTACCACTTCTATTTTCAAACAGTCTTTCTTGAGATTGTTCAACAAGGACAGCGAGGGCTATTTGTTGATGGGCTTCAATGGTACTTTTGACATCAAAACCTCGCGTGAATTAAAAATCAGTGGAGTTATTGGCCATGCGTCTTCGGCCGGGGTCAAGAGTGCGAATGTCTCTGAAAACGAGTTGGGTATCGGTGGAACTTCGCAGTATAAGTTGTGCTCAATTTCTCCCCAACATACCTACGGAGTCTTCTTTGACGTGGTGAACACCCAGCCATTGCCTCAAAACTCTCAAAGCTACACTCAATTTATTACCCACTACCAGCATTCTTCGGGTACCTACAGAATTAGGGTAAGCACAATCTCTAACTTCTTAACTAGTGACGAGCAAACTCTCACCAATTCCTTCGATCAAGAAGCCGCTGCTGTATTGATGGCCAGAGTCACCTTATTCAAATCCGAGCAAGACGATGGAGCAGATGTATTGAGATGGATCGACAGAATGTTGATCAGATTGTGTCAAAAATTCGCTGACTACAGAAAGGATCAAGACGAATCTTTCAGACTAGGACCTCAGTTCCAGTTATATCCTCAGTTTATTTACTACTTGAGAAGATCGCAATTCTTGCAAGTTTTCAACAACTCTCCTGATGAAACAGCATTCTACAGGCATGTTTTATTGAGTGAAGATACCAACAACTCATTGATTATGATTCAGCCAACATTAACGTCATTCTCTTTGGACAGCGAACCGGAAGCTGTTTTACTCGATTCCGTTTCAATCAAGGATGACAGAGTCTTATTGTTAGATACCTTTTTCCATATATTGATCTTCCATGGTAAGACCATTGCTCAATGGAGAAAGGCTGGTTACCAAGACCAACCAGAGTATGAAAGCTTCAAAACTCTTTTGGAAGAACCAAAACAAGAGGCCGCCGAATTATTGGTTGATCGTTACCCATTACCAAGATTTATTGATACCGAAGAAGGCGGATCACAAGCAAGATTCTTGTATTCGAAGTTGAATCCTTCTACAACCTATAATAGTTCCGACTTTGTTACCAACAATGGAGCTATCGTGTTAACAGATGATGTGTCTTTACAAGTTTTCATGGGTCACTTACAAAAGTTGGTGGTTAGCGGTTCTAGCTAGTCTGGAAAAGTATGCATAATAAAATAAGATCCGATTGTAAATAATTGTAGCCTACTGTAATGGTGATAACCTGAAGGCCGCATAATTGAAGAATGAGGCTCTATTTGAGCTAAGCCTGCAAATGCCTTGTTGGTCGCATGGTACGAAATATGCCATTCGCAATTTTGGGTGCAAAAAATTATAGCGAGAGTTTAAAGTCAATAATTTGATCATGTTGCACTCTCGAGTGTGACTTTCTTGATAGAAGGGGCTGAATTAGCAAGCGACGTCAACGCAATAATAAACATAATGCTAATGAGCTCAGTGATGAATGAAGTCGATCATTTTTGTTCCAATTTCGATATCCTGCGGTTGGTGTAATACAATCTACCAATTAAAGTTTGGACTGTTCGTGGTTGTGGTTAGAGATGAGGACTAGCAATATTCAAATTGGAAAAAGGTCTGTATATTCTTACAATATGTTGAACGAATAATAGTTACATTGTTAGGTTCTAGACTTGTTGGTTAGTCAAGTAAATCTAAGCCACTTAGTAGATTATATTCAGAAGAGGATTGAGCGACTATTCATTTCGCTAGCAACCACCAAGGAATGGCTACTGTAGGAGGTTTCGCTGTAGCTGTAGGCGGTGCTGAATAAAGGGCGCTGGCTGATTTGGGTCTCATACAGTCCTAGTACCTCTGGCACCTCCATATTTAACTTGGAGGTCCAACTCTCAAACAGGCTCAATTTGCAGCTGTGAATTGAACCATGTCATATATGGAGTTTTCAGAATTGGCTTGAATCGAAGCAAAGCACCTGCCGTTGATAGAAAATCTGGTGATGTGAAACATTCATATGGTAATTTTTTTTGGGCACTCAAGGATCAGAGCACTACTAGCATTACCAACAAAGCAGCCTACTTCTTCTATTTGAGCAGTAGGGCTGCCTTATCAGGCACTTTCGGTGGCATTGATAACGCAAAAATCGACGGTGGCTTGCTCAAGACCAAATGATATTCCAACCAGATCGGGCGCTAAGACAGGCTCTGTGAATGTTACATCCCAAACTTTAGACACTGGTATCGATTTTGACTCTGGCTACTCGTATTCCACTCTCCTCAAAAAAATTAATGATGCAATTGGTCTGAAATTAGCCAAGAGCCTTGTTGTTGAAGAAGCATAACCTGATAAATGAATCACTTTCAACTTTGGAAACAGTCAAAACCAATTCAAGTTTCTTACTCAAATTTCTTGACTCCTTACTCAAAGGATTTGAAAGGTCAGCGTACTGCTACTTTATCTTACAGCTCCGATGGCTCTGACTATAAAAACATGTGACGTTGTGCTGAGATCATTCTATGTTGTCAATGATATTGAAGTCAATGGGCTCAGTATTGGCCAGGCAAAGTACACTTCTGACTCCGATATTGTCTCAATCCAAAGATGTCGATTAAGATGAATAGATTTTTAATGAGAATTTTGAACAGCGCATTTCAACCTTGAGTTTTGAGTAATTTCAGATCCGAAATTTGAATGGGTGTATTGAAAAGGATGTATGACAGTAATATTGAGATTACTACTTTTATTTATTGAATCTAACTAGTTTTCAAGACATCTACATGATGTAGTTATTAAGTGGACCTATTTCCATTGAAAGCACGTAGTAAACTATCGGAGCTTCACAATTTTTTCGTATAGCGACATACACTGAAACAGTGATTTGGTTAAGGTGATTTGAACCCGAATTTGCAACAATTACTTAAGCTACCTAAAGTGTTATTGTTGGACCTTTGCCTCAGCGGCTAATTATCGAACCTCTATTCAAATTATTATATAACTTGGGCGTGTGGCGTAGTTGGTAGCGCGTTTGCCTTGCAAGCAAAAGGTCACTGGTTCGATTCCTGTCTCGTCCATACAAGTATTTTTTTGCCTGTTTTGAAAGCTCTTATATACACCTTGAGTTGCTAGCAATTCTTTTCTATTCCTATGACAATTGAATGTTTACAAGTTAACGTGTCTACAGTTCTCTTAAGCAATGTCTGTTTGATGGCTATCAATGGCTTCGATGCGAAATTACGTCAAAAAAAAAGGTTTTGGAAAAGACGAGAATAATTCGAAGAGATTAATTTAGGCGCAAGGTGAGAATAATTTGAAGAGACTTAAAATAGGCGCAAGGTCAAAAAAGTAGTTTTTCATTGTCTACGATCAGTATGGTGCCTTCCAATCTCATAGGAGCGTTGGCGGTGTGGTCGACCATGGTGAGACCAATCGCAGGCTCACACGGAGACGATCTCTACGCTTTCCTGGATTGCATTTATCAGTGTGAACAGATCACATGCTACAACAACCACTACTACGAATTCCAGTGGAGGTTTCAGCACATCTTGCAGAATGAACCTGACTACGAGTTCATGTACTACAATGGCGACTGGCACTTCACTCCCATGCCGTTGCCCAAACATCTTCAGCGCCTTGGCTGGACGTGCGAACAGAACTGCGACTACCAATGCCAACGGCTCATCCACGGGCTACGTGAGGAAAACAAGGAAGAGCTATATCAATATCATGGAAAGTGGCCGTTCCTACGGATCTGGGGCGTCCAGGAGTTCGCGTCTGCGGTGTTGTCGGTAGGCAACTTTATTCCGCACCTTCTTGGATTCTTAAAGATCCGCGCAACTCTCAAATCGCCAGACTTCAATCACCAAGTGAAATATGCCCACTACGTGGTGCTATCGCTTTCGATAGTGGCAATGCTGGCATGGACCTTCTCGACGATTTTTCATGTTCGGGACTATGACATTACAGAAAAACTAGACTATTACTTTGCCGGGTTGACGGTGTTGGCGGGATTCCACTATATGGCGTCGCGGCTCATGGGACTTTTGAAGCCGCACAAATTTTGGCCGCGCTTAATCTTTGCTTTGTTGTGTGCGATCGCCTATGCTCTCCATGTACTCAAACTTGTAACTGACTGGTCATATACCTATAACATGCGGGCTAATGTTGCCGTGGGTGTTCTTCAAAACGGATGTCTTTACGCTTTGGTATATCAGCTCTATAGTGACTACTACGAGAGAGAGATCCAGAAACGCCCAGCAGTTTTGCAACAAAAGTACGCATCAAGCAGTAAAACCATTCTCTCCAGTTTTTTCTTGCGCTCGCCCAAGCTTTACACTTTATATCCCATCTTATTGAGCACGATAGTGATATTGGGAATGTCGTTTGAATTGTTTGATTTCCCGCCTTTCTTTCACGATTTGGTCGACGCTCATGCATTGTGGCACTTGGTGACTATATTTCCCGCATATTATGGTTGGTACGACTGGATGTTGTGGGATATAAATGAGAATATCATCGAGACAGTTGTTAAGCAGAAAAATGAATAGACAAGGCTTTCACACTAAATAATATTTTGATATTAAATTAGCTCTTATGTACTCATTAGTTCACCAGATCAGATAGCCAAGATGAGCCATTCGGGTCAAAGTATCGAGATCTAGAATTATCTCACGTGGACATCGGCCTTAAATAGTAGTCGTAAGCTCCATTTCTGATTCTTTCAGGCCAATGGCCCAAAGATAATTCGATACTTGAACCTAGTCTTGATTTGTCCTTTATAATCTATTTTTAATAATAATAATATAAATATAATGATAATGTGTTTAGCCAAATGTATAATGTGTTTACCAACCAACTCAATGGTCTTATATAAGTTTGAAATCAGTAAATTTAGTAAAAGAATAATGCTACTCTATTCTTTGTCGTTTAGTTTGTTTATTATACGATTAAACTACTGAATGCTTATTCCTCATCCTCCTCAATTGGTACATATGGAGGAGGCTTGAAAAATTCCTGGTCCTTTTCCACTGCCTCTTTGAACTGAGCCTTGTCTTGAACATACTGGTACAAGTACTCCAACTCCAAGTCATGTACCTGTCTACCCAACATGACCAAAGAGTGCAATGGCTCTCCTGAATCATATTCGCTCAATTCTTTTAAGGTACCAGCTTTGAACGTTTGGGTGGGCGATCCCAATCTGGACACGGCTACACAAGGAGTATCTGGGGTATAGGCCTGTTCTTGTCTAAGTTCTTCGATTTCGAGCAACTGCTGGCATGCAGTGGCAATGTCCATGTATCTAGGAGGCTCGTATATCAATCTGCCACGGGCCATATTTTCTATACTTTGCTCTTTGACCTTGATATCCAACAACAAGAGGGTGTGCAATCCGATCTTTCTGTTCTCCATGATTTTGTTGTAGAATGAGTCTGGTTTCCAGCTGTCGGTGAAGAACACCAACGATACAGTTTGGCCAAATTGGTACAATTGAAGTCCACATGCACCTACGGCATTCATTACTGAAGCATTGTGAATGGCTTCGACTTTGATGTTCAATTCTCTGGCTCTGATGATAAGGTCAGTGTGGGTGGTAGCACCAAAAGGATCTCCAACAACCAAAAAGGCAATATCCTCGGTTTGTCCGTCTGCCAAAATTTCCTCGGATCCTCCTTCGACCAACTCTCTATCAGCTAAGATAACTTCTCTGCCGTAGAACTTCTCCAACGATTCCTTGTCGGCGGCCATCAATATAGACGTGTATGCTTCCAAATATACTCTTTTACATTTTTTGACAATTTCCAACCCACGGACCGTGATGTCAGATTCATACGATAAGCCCAATCCAACCAAGTACAACATTTTGCTTGTAGTTGACAGCTGAGATGAGGGTAAATTTTTCAATCTATCGGTTAAGTGATCACGTGAAAACATCGAAATATGGTTTTGGCGATGAGCTCCAAAGATGGGGAACATACGGAATATACTCGAGAACATGGACGAGACCGAGATATCTGGCTTATACGACTCACAGAGAATAAGAAAGAAAAGAACAGATGCACAAATTAAACAAGACATAGATCGGTATAACGAGCTTCTCCGTCTGAACCTCGATATGGAAAATGACATTCCACCACGGCGAAGCGAAGGGAAACCCAAGACAGAGCCCAAAAGAGCTCTGACCACCAAAATAACTACAAGGTCCAAGTCGAGAAGAGCCGATACTAGGGCCAAGCCAAATACCAAGACTAGATTTGCAAAATGCGCCCCCACCTTGAAGAGACCTCAATATTCAACATCCAATTCTGTCGCAAAACCCAGACCGCTATGTTTCAGGAAAGGCCCTGTGCCGGTGCCATTAAAAAGCTACACCGGAAGTAGCTACGAGTCCCATGTATCTCTAAACAATAACTACGGCAATCTCATTGCACTTGTGAAACAGCACACCGATAGAAAATCAGAATCGGATGCCATTGACATCCCACTCAGTCACCACTTCGTAGCCAAGAATATCGAGCAGGAGGCATCAAGATTAAGTGTAACTGATGACTATTATGAAGCAAAAGCAGGGCTTCTGGTACCAGCCTTCAGTCGTACTGACCTTGATGCGTTTTTCCTCAACCTAGGATCGAATCCTGGAAACAGTCTGGAACTGATTGAAATGCTCAAGAAGATACCTCTTGCGTGAAATCGCTACATGCGAGATTAGAGAATATATATAGAGGAAGCTCCCAGTAATGAACAACCGTGGTACGGCGTCGTGTGCATACCAATTCTCATAACACTACGAACAGAACACAGTGGCACGAGTCGATACATACTGAGTTGATCTACTACGGCAATTGATGGACAGACTAGTAGCTTGGGTCAGAGAAATACCTCCTATCACGCGATATTGGTTGGCTGCCATTATCACCACATCTCTTCTCACAAAGCTCAAACTTGTGTCCAAAGTCAGCCTAGTCTTTGTGCCGGAAAAAGCATTCGGTTCTCAACCATGGCGTCTAATAACCACCTTTTGTTTCTTCAATGATCTATCGTACGAGCTAATAATCAATGTGTGGTTTATATTACGGTCCAGTCGTGTTTTTGAAGCAGAGTTCATGACGAGATTGGAGTTGTTTCCTCTGCGATTCCGCACTTTGAACGAGCGTCAGGAGAAAGTGCTTCAGGACTATATTGATAGAAACAAATCCATTGATTATCTATGGTTCATAATACAAATATGTGCATCCACATTACTCGCAGTCACCTACGGATACTACAGATTTGGGTTCAAATTTCTTACTTTAGGTTCGATCATGGATGACATATTGTGGTATATGTGGTGTAAAGAGAACCCCAATATTGAGGTCAATATTTTTTGGCTCGCCAACATAAGAACTGCATATCTTCCATGGTGCTACACAGCATTGAACCTTCTAGTATTTTCCGGGTTCAGTCAGAACATCGTTGCTATTTTGTCAGGCGATTTTTCTCAGCGTCTTTCTTTCGAAAAGAAAGCTATAATATGGAAGGTAATTGTTTCTTATACTTCTGCGCACTTGTGGTGGTTTGTGAGAGATGTTTTACTCGCGAAAATTTACCACGACAAAAACGCGGAAAGACGCAAATTGAGACAATCAACGTTCGAGCACTATAAAGTTAATAGACCGAATGTTATGAGGGAATGCGTGGCATGTCTATTACTTCCACCATGGTATTGGGCAATAGGAAGCAAGATCAGAAGGATGGTTAGATAACTGTATATAGGAATAAAGGTATATTTAGGTGAATTATAGCTGCGAAGTTGACTCGATCAAAGTATCTGGAACATTAAATTACTATAAAATGTTTACAATATTCTTCATATTAGCACCCATAATAGGTTGGACTACATTGAAGTCAGAGATTTCATATAAGAAAAAGATGGACCATTTGGAGGTGAAGTTCAAATCTTGGTGGGAGTGATATACCCCGTCACAGAAGATACGGCGGGCAATGCAGGTGTATTTTTCACACCGAATGTGAAGGAGTTTAAAATGTCCTAATGATTGTACTGAAATTTTACTGTGTTTATTGTCTCTTTTGTCCTTATATGAGTGTTTATTATGTCTTATCTGATTATTTATCAATAGCTGCATAAGGAAATTATTCGTACGTCGTTCGCTCATAGTATACATTACTCTATAACCCATTCTATCACTTATTATCAAGCCCAACGTCTCTGAGTTTGTTGATTTGTTCGCTCAAAAGATCGGGCACTTCAACAGCTTCATGTTCAAGTGGGTTAATAGCTGCTGGTTCTTTACTCTTGGAAGTTTCCACGGTTTCCTTTTCCTTCTTTTCACTTGGGGTCATGACAAGGTCAGCAAAGTTGACTCTGGATCCCTTGTCGTCGTCGTCAGAGCCGGCAGTTTCGTTCCATTCAGCTAATTCCTTTTCATGCTCTCTCTCAATGGCATATTTGACGGCATCCAAGACGTTGTCACATAAGTGTTTTGGCTGGTACTTTGGAACAGTTCCCTCTTGATAAACACCAGTCTTTACCAAAATAGAGTGCCACGACACATCGTGTGAGTTGGCGAATCTGATATCAGATTCGGGGGTGTCTCCTACGAAGTAGACGGTCGAAGCAGGTGGCAATTGAAGGGTGATTTTATCTTGCTTTCCTAACAAAGCCAAAGACGATTTAATTTTGGAACCTTCCTCGTCGTCTTCGTCACTTTCCTCTTCGTAAGTTTCCAACTTGGCCTGGTTGATGATTTCTTCACCATCTTCATTGATTAAAATATCGGCCTCGCTGGCATTTGGATCGTTAATCGACAAACTCTTCAAATGTTCATCCAAAACACCTTGTCTCCACGAAGCCAACACCTTGTTGGCAAACATAAAGGTACCCTTTTGGGGTTTTCCGAAACGGTTCACTTTCAATTCAATACCAGTGTGCTCTTTGTATAATGCGGCAATTGAAACTTGCAAGGCACCCATTCCGTATCTGGATAATTTGTAGTTTGTGGCCCAAATAAAGTCTGAATGAGCAAAGTAAATTTGAGGACCTTCGTCGAAAGTCTTGGATTCGGTTCCCATAACACCATTCTTCGACAATAACAACTCTAAAATAATTTGTTGGTCGGCAGCCCAGTTTCTGGAATCGGCAAACACAAGAATGGCATCAATGGGCGCTTTGGAAAAATCTACATCACGAGCACATTTCAACTCTTCTTCACTTAAATCGTGATAAGGACTGACGGCTGGGTTCCATTTCAAAATATCCAATGGAGTGTAAACGTTCTTGAATCCGTATGATTCGGCAACATTTCTACACACGTTACCGACTCCACCGACAACCAAGACATTGTTGTAGACGTGCACCAAATCTTTCATTGGGGTATGACCCTGAATGATCTGTTCTGGAGTGATGGTGACACCTAACCTAGCAGTCAAGTCGTCTGATCTTTGTTTTTCGGGCTTACCACCACCGTTGGTGACAAAGATCGAAGGCACCTTGATATTGTACTTGTTCTCTCCGTTTAACATTCTGATGGCTTCTCTAGCTTCAGGAATAGTGTCAGGACCACGAAGTATAACACCATCGATATCGAAACAGAAGGCATGTGAAGCGATTCTGGGGTGGTCAATAATAGCCTTCTTCTTTCTCTTGATGATCGAGGAGTTTCTCGACAATTTGGCCAACGAGTCCACCTTCTTCAAGTTCGCCGACGAGGAGCGGCCGTCTTTGGAAAGCGATGTGGAAGAGGATAACTTGGTCAAGCCATTTTGCCATTGATTCAAGTCAGATAACGATAACGAGGACACTCTGTGTTTTCTGGTCAAAGGCTGTAATTCATCGATCCCGTCATTATTGAGATACGATTGGAATGGTTGTGTTTTGGTTTCTTCTGGCATATTGGGTAGATAATAATTTTGTCGTAAAAGTGTCGATTATTAGACAAACATGTCTGTATTTATAGCAAGGCAATGCTGAGGGGCAATTGGGTGTGTGATGTCATAGTTGCGGTTTTTAGCTGTTGTGGGTTTGCGCGAGGGGCCCGGCCTAAAAACGTGTGGGCCCACCAGGGGCTGTAGCGAGGCAGGCAGGGCTGAGACGACGGGGACGAGGCGAAAAGAGGTGGGGTAGGGGATACTACGGTAGGCAGGTGAAGCATAAGGTACAGGTACGTGCCACCAAGCTTGGTGAAAACTTTTGTAAAGTCTAGAAGTTTGGCCAAGTTTGAGTGCAAAAGCTATTAGGTGGCAGTTACAGTAGGCTTGACTATTGTGAGACATCGGAGTGCCAGCCTCGGAGTGGACAAGACTATTGCTACCCTGCAATGCAACTAAGATTTGGTATCGCGCGGGCTCGTGTGCGCAGGTGCGTACGGCCAAGAATTGGTTTTAGGCTAGGCGCACTTCCAAAACCCCTCCCTGGGCCATTCTCGAAGGGTTTGTAGAGCGCAATTGCTCGCCAAGAGGCGCCAGAAGCAGTCTTGGAAGATGCTAAAATTCATCTTGATAAGAGGAAATCATATCCCGCCTAGAAATTGACAGCGTGGCTTATAAGGTCGACGATGCCAATTGCTGTAATTAATCCGCGTATGGTAGGCACAGTAGCAATCATAGTGCTCGCAAAAAAAGGCAACAGTAATGTTCTTTGTCGTTTTTAGTGCGAGTTATACAGATGGTGGTACAAATGCTGATTTACGACAGTGGCAGTTTCCTAATTGGCTACAGGTTCCGGCGAACCATTCGTTTTTGTGCTAGCCGACAGACAACTGTGATAATCTAGACTAGCTCTCGAGTCGCTCATAATGCCGTACTGAGCGTAACCCCATCTACATTGCCCTGGCAACTCATATCGACAATGTACGCGCTGCTCCGATTTTCTCAAGCAATCTATCCAATCTCCAAACAAGAGTCCCGGAATAGAATGCACGCTATATACGTCATAGCTCTCAACGCCATACGAGCCACCTCGTTTTTGACCCTATGCTACCCCAAGTATATACGCAAACCCCGTTTGCCATTTTCCTTTGAAGCTTCAGCCTCAAGTCTGGCTTACGATATTCAGGCTGCCAAATAATTATAGGCTTATATGAAAGAGATCCATTTCCTATGAAGCTTTGTGTAATCCAATATCCGGGATGTATCCAACTAGAGTTGCCGAAGAACAAGAGACAGCTCACTAAAAATTTCCCGCCATTTTGAAGATATCTATTTTATTGCCTCAAACGGATATGTCTAACAAAGGTTTGGACACCTGCGTATGAAGACTTATCCGTTCATGGGGACCTTACGATAACACTAGTGTATGAGAAGTAAATTTTACATCGTACTTTGCATCCTTGTTATTACCGAGGACTAGCATGTTCCGAGTGCTGGGATCTTTTGCTCATTTAGAGACGAAGCTTCTACCAGCATTCGTGAACTTGAAAGGAAGGTTATGGTTCGTTGGGCTGATCATGATGCAGATACTATGATCTAAATGCCCTCGTATATAGTGAAATTGTGTAGAGTTGTCGGTACCTAGCGCTAGGTGAGTGCTAGGTTGTTCCCCGCAATACGCGTCACGTGCGATCACTTGAATACCGTGATCGGGCATCATACCGAATCCTAGATCCGAGAGTCTATACCCATCATCAGCTAAATACATTAGCTTGTGAAATTTTCACATTCATTTCATCCATGATCAGCCTACATATAAGTGTGCAAATGCCATATCCACGATCTGTTCCCAGTATACTGTTTTCTACGCCAACATCATGGTCAGCATAATAGGCTTATACCTTTTCCTCAAGCTTCCCCTCCAGGTGTTGTATCAAATAATTTGCTATATCTTTATTGGCGGTCCTTATCGGAAATACAAGAATAGTCTCGTCAACACATTAAAGATCACACTTTTCCGCACGTGCGTATCGCTACCTGTGTTGGATGCAAAAATTATATCCATTTTGAGTACAAACTATGTGCTCAACAAGCATCTTCAACGAAAATTCAAGTCGATTACCAAAACCTTGAACAACTACGGGAAACGGTATGACGAAAACTCGTTTTGGTTGGTTGAAAAACCCAACCGTACTAAGGAGGATCCAGTGTTATTGTATCTCCACGGAGGAGGATATTTTGTTGAGATGACCTCCTTCCAGGTAGAGTCGGTTTTGGCTATATATAAACTTGTAGATGCTCCCAAGCGGGAAAACCTTTCTATATTGGTCTTGGACTACAAATTAGCATGTCATGGCTACAGATTTCCCTACCAAATTAACCAGTTGGAGACTACCTACAAGAATTTGGCCCAAACCTCTTCCAGCATAATATTTTTCGGGGATTCTGCTGGCGGCAACATGGCCCTAGTGTACCTTCAGAAATTGAAGATCCAGCAGTACAACTTATACCCGTCCAAACTCATATTAATCAGCCCATGGGTCAAGTTTGTTCCGGGCCATCATCAGCTTGTAGTTGGAAAGTCCTATTTTGATAATACCAGAAGAGATATAATCGACCACGAGTTTTTCAATCCAAGAAAATTGATTGATATTATAGGAGACACACCTCACGAGTCCCTAGAAGTATCTCCTGGCAACAAGCTTCCATTTGATTCTACTGATTATGACGATATAAATCCGTTCAGAGACACCCACTCAGATGTATTTGTTCTTGTAGGAGAAGACGAGTCGTTTAGAGACGACATTTTAGAGTGGGCAGAATGTGCTCTTGATGTACCCCTCGCTTCAAAGTACAAGTATGGTAACTCTAACAACGTCTTGATCCCTGAAAAGCATGTTTACGTCAGGAATCGCGGACCCAAAAATCCTCAGGTTAGATTATATGTGGAGCCATGGGGTCTTCATGATGCTGCATTGATGTTGGAGAACGATGCGTTGCTCAAGATTAGAAATGATCCTAAGTTGACCGTAGACAAGCTCGATCGTGAGCGGTACTTTGGTATAACTAGGATCTCCGAGTTTTTAAACGATACATTATAATTTTGCTATTATTATCAGAAGAATTTTAGTGAATTAAGAACACTGTAGCGGTACTGTAGGTACAAGTAGTCCGGACATAACCTAGTTAGTATTAACATTTAAATTCAAGGCTATATAGAATTGAACAAACATCAAACTGCGGCAGAATTTCAAATCAATTACTGTCAAGAGAGATATATATAATTAGAAAAGTTCGATAAGGATAGAAATTATGAAGATTATCTTCAAAATTAATATAATGATGTAAATACGATAAAGTCCTAATTGATAAATGTCCAGCAGTTGCCTTTCAATAGTTGATCTCACAGCGCCAATGCGCCCGAGTAAGACTTTAAACACTGCATTAAATGTATTGATTCTCTATACAAAGTATTCTCTCTCACAGTTATTCAATCTTATGGCATACTAATGGCGACCTTTTGGGTGGGCACATAGTCTTACGATATGTTCGTGATCTACAGTGATTTGATAAAAATGTAAATTCGCAAAGTTAATATACAATGAAAGGAAAGAAGAGTTCCACATTGTGGTAAGAGATCACCTTGCGGTAAGAGTTTACCAAGTGGTAATGTGGATAAATAATACACGATTTGAAAAAAGTCTAGTCTTCATTTGTTTCGTTTGCTTTCTTGAGACGGGCGATTTTGACCAACGGACTCAACGACGAAACATCATCACTCTCTTGAATAAATCTATCCGATAAGAGCTGGTCAGCATTGGCACGCTTGTTGAAGTCTACCTGCAAACACCACGACAAGAACTTTCGTATATCGTAACTCAAGGCTTCCGATTCTTTCAATTTTGGTGTACCATTTGTAGCAATCAAGTATAATGCTCTCAAAGGAGTTTCATTCAAGTACGGAGGCTCACCTTCGATCATTTCAATGATCATAATACCCAAGGACCAGATATCCACTTTGGGACCATACTCTTTTCTGGAAACAACTTCTGGGGCCATCCAGTACGGCGTGCCTACCATGGTGGTTCTCTTCAAGTTAATTTCGTTGATCTGGGCACAGAAACCAAAATCTGTCATCTTGATATTACCATCAATATTAAGCAAGATGTTATCAGATTTGATATCACGATGAATCACACCCTTTGAATGCAAAAACTTCAACCCTTTCAAGGTTTCACGACACACAGCACCGATTTGGCCCTCGGTCATCACACTATGAGTGACGATTTCCGTCAACGACCCACCTTCCATGTACTCCATAATTACCCATAAGTCGCCCTTGACCAAGAACGAGTCAATGAAATTGACGATGTTGGGGTGTTTGCTTCCCTTCATGACCAAGATTTCGTTGATAATAAGCTCTTTCTTGGGCTGTTGCTCCAAGTTCATCTGCTTAATAGCCACCGTTCTCGACTTGTTACTCACTTCATGGGCGATATATACCCCTCCTGAAGCACCTTGGCCGATCTTGTTAAGGTCGGTGTACAATTGAGTGGGGTCGCCTTCGCTACAAATGGACTTCAACTTGGTGATGATCTGAAGGTTCTTCCGCTTCTTATCTTCACGTTTCTTCTGGGCCAAAAGAGCAGCTTGTTTGGCATCACGAACAGGCTGCTGGTTCGATTTCTTACGCTCAAGGTCAGGATTCGAAGCCGCAGCTGCTGCAGCCTTAACCTTGGCTCTTTCTTGAGCTGCTGCATACAGCGCCTGTTGCTTTTCATATGCTTCTTTGGAGTTCAGCGACGTGATATCTGCCAAAGCCTGCTGGGGACCCGATAAACTGGAAGGAACCAGTTCGGGCTGGGCTGAAGGTGGAGGAGGAGGCGGTCTATGAGATTTGATTTCGTCTCTAGAGCGTGGTTTTGGATAGTTGATGGCCTCAGACGAGTCAAACTTGGCCGTGGGCACTATAGGAGCAGTAGACACGGGATTTTCAGGATCCTGCTTGGTCTGATTTGTCAACGAACTACTATGAGACTTTGACTTGGGGATCTTTGCTGGAATAGTTTGAGGAAGCGGTGCTGTAGGAGTTGATGGAGGTTTTTCGGACTTTTTGGAGTTGCTTCGAAGCGACTTGATCGACTTGGAAGAGAACGACCGGCCCATAAACGACTTGCTCTTGGATGGAGACACTGCATTTGTTGGAGATGCGACCTGGTTAATTGGGGACTGGACAGTTCGGACCGGTTGTTGAGGTGTTGGCTGAGCCGAAGGAGGTTTTGGAGCCGGTCTGCTTGGAATGAACTGGTTCTCGTAATTGGCATTGGGGGTTTTGGGCTGCTGTACCTGTCTTTCGTCAGGATGGTGTTGCACCGGTGTGGTTATTTCAGGGGCAGGTGCACCTGGAGGACTTGCGGGCCCGTAGGTCGATGCAAAAGTGCCGCTCGGAGTCATGGGGGGAGTGCTGCTGTCGGCCGAATGATGGATAGAACCGCTGGAACTATTGTTATCAAACTGAAACTTCTTGAACGCATTATCGTCTGGATTGTCGTTATTATCCTGGTAGAAAGCCACTATATCCATGACTGCTTGGGGATGCTGTTTCTGCTCTTTACGAGAGATACCCGAGGCTGAAAGGAGACGTTCCCACTCTATTGGAAGCCCAGTATAAGACCCGTTATCGTCGATACCAACATGGGCTACATGCTTAGCATTGAAAGGGGTACTGATTTTCATGTTGATGGACGAGCTGGAGGTGTCAGAGGAGCCACCGGAGCCGCCTGTGCCGTTGGAAGAGCCCGAATTGGCGTTTTTATTCTTGCCAAACATCTGGGTGAATACCCCCTTTACTCTGTTACCACTCTTACGTTGCTTCCCGCTGCTTGGTGAAGGTGTATTGATACCCATTCCTGGCAAGTCTCTGGGAGAAGAAGTGCCCAAAGTAGACGAGGAAGAGTTGGCAGAAGAAGGTGTAGTGAAGCTCTTATTAGGAGCTTGCTGTAAGACAGGAGTGATGGCGGTGGTTTGGTTGTGGGAAGTTTGGCGAGGAGGCGGGCTTCGAATTACTGAAGACGACGAAGTATTACGGCTTTCGGAGTAGCTGGATTTAAGAAGACTAGGTGGTGGTGGAGCTGGACGTGGGGGAGGAATGTCACTAGTGGCAGAAGAGCTATTTGATCTCGTATTGGTGACTTGTTTTGACAGGATGGGCGTGGCATGTTCGGTCTGGTCGATATCGTCATTTTTCGTAGGAATTTCACGAAGGGTATTGGAGTTCAAGTTAGGAGAAGAGCCTCCTCTCGACTCAAGAAGGTTGCTCTCTTCTTCATCAGACGTAAGCCCGTCGAATTCGCTACTCTTGTTGAAATCATCATTGTCCAAGTAGGAATGAAGATTTTGGCCATTAAGATGATCAGGATTGCTATTTTGTTTAGGATCCAACGTCAGTTTGAACGTTTTCAAGTCTGGCGACGATATAAACAGTTCCTCTGCCAATAACAGGTGTGATGCATTGGAAAGGGTGGTGTTGTTGTGCGTCAATTGTGACTCCAGCGAGCCTTTATGGCTTAATGTCAGTGAAGAAACAACTTCGTCATTGAACGGTACAGATTCTTCGAGTTCTTCCGTTTTTTTCAAGTTTTTCAGGTCTTTTTCTGGCTGAAGCTCGGCTGTATTGACCGTGCTAGAACTGATAGTGCTGTTTTCGGCAGTACTCTTTGCTCTGGGCTGAGGCTCGTCGCCAAACGAGTCGACGGTGAGATTGTTCTTGAGGGTTTCAGTAAGTTGTTGGTACTGGTCGTTTTCATGAGACATTTCTTGTAGCCCATTGACATTGAAAGTTCCCGGCATTCTGGGAAGAGAGGCAGGAGAGTCGACTCTGTCGATGTCAATAGCCAGCGATCCGTCGGGATTTTCGGTGCCGCTCACCACTCTATCGGTAAATTGTGAGATTCTTTCATGGATAGGAGACCCGAGTGACAACTTGGAGGACGACTGCTTTTTGGATAGCAGAGGCAGCGAAGTGGAATTATTTGGGTGCGCTGGCGTAGATACCGCCGCAGGAAGCAAGTCGTTGTTTGAGGCGGTTTTGTTTGTTGATTCGCGTGTTGTCAAAGCGTCCTCAACAGAGGACTGAGATACGGGCAGTTGGCTAGGCATTAGGGGGGCCGCGTCGGCGGCGTCAGGCCCGGAAACAGGTTGTGGCAGAGTTTCCATTGAAAAGATAGGCACAAGGAGTGTAGACACCTGGTATGGTGCAGTGGCAATTCGAACAACGGTGGTGGTAAGCGTTAATGATTTAATTTCCAGTTGTTTTGGACGATAGAGAAAGCGAGAAAGCGAGAAAGCGTGCAAACTCGAGACTGGAGAGTGCGACAGGATTGAGCTAGCGAGAAGTAGTAGAGTGCGGGAGCGAGTTAATTAGCGAGAGCTCGCGCGCTACGAGGAGATAAAAGTAGAGAAGACGGAACAGACTAGATAACGGACTCAGCAGACTCGATATCTTACACCATAATACAACATCCTAGCACTCATCTGTATTGTGCTCTCACCTACTGGTGGTTATTTGGTGGGCTAATAGTAATTTTGCGTGTTGTTTACCATCTCGTCGGCGCGATTGTGGACTAGTCGTACATCAAGTCCCGTATGAAATAAGCAGTGGCCACAAAGCCTTTGTTCTCTTTGTTGGGAATTGCTGGCAATTACATTCTGCTTAGGAACTCTGGGCGAGATCGGGGGGACCATGCACCTGCACCTGGCGCCACATCGAACAATAGTATACGTCCAATCACGCTACGAGCACTGCACCACTGCTCGCTTCACCTGTGGTCCCACCTGTGGTGCCACAGGTGCGTTGCAGCAAGCCGTTTACTACGGGCATCTGACCACTCAACATGGATATTATACTTGGCTACATTATCCTTGACTACATCAAATGTTGGCTCTGAGGCGTGGCCCCGCACGGCCCCGTAGGAAAGGATCCCTATGGGGATTTTTCCGTAATTGTTCGATCGACACGACCCGCGCCAGGGCTACTACCCCACTTATCGCAAATCTGTAAATCAATTAGAGAATGTTCTCAATCTGTGCCAGTTTAGTTCCAATACGGTTCTCAATCTGTGCGATTAGGCATTCTTATCTAATAAGTCTTGAGTATTATTCAAATCTGTGAATTAAATGACACGATAATTTTTTTCCTTCTGTTGATCAGACAAGGTTGGAGTATTTTTTATCTGCAATCAATCGTTGGAGTTTCTGTGTTGCCTCGAGTCGTTTTGTTGTCCAGACAAAATGCAATCTCTGGTTCGACTGGCTACTCCAACCGGCTCCCTAAAACCCTTCTTTATTTTGTTGCAATTTCGTTCCAACATACTACTTATTGTATGCTTCTTTCTATATCTCTACTATTCGTTACTTCATAATCTATAAACTTATTCTCTAATTCACCTTTTCTTTCCTTTTACTGTGAAACTTCCCACCTGTTCGTCAAATAAATATCCGTTTCTCACCAAATACTCCTTGACTCCCTTTCGAATCACCGAAACCCCGCCAACAGAGTGGATTCCCCGGCCGGTGATGATACGTAAATTGTCCATAAACACCGCTTTGCTCCCATACCGGTCCAAGTTCCCGGCATACTCTCGTTTAGCCAACTCAGCACCCCACCACTCTCTCAATGCCTTTTGTGCCACCTGAAGCGCAGTGGTGAACTTGAGATGGTGCAAGTCCAACACCCCGCTTGTCTTGGACGAGTCCAACCTCACTTTCTGCGTTTGAACTTCGGGCTGGTTGAAAGTCCGTGCACGATATTTGGCGAAATGGTCATTTAGACTGGTGGTGCCCATATTGGCTTTGGTGACTTTGACGGGTCCTGCTCTTGTACTCCCTATTCTTGTAGTTCCCGTCTCCCTTGTCAAGTGCAAGTTGTTGTTCTCAAGGAGAATTCGGCAGATATCCATCACTTTGATGGCATCGCCGTCGTAGAACTCAAGTGCTTTATTGCAAAACTTGGTGCCAATTCCAACAAACTGAGTGTTGCTCAGAAGTAAGAGCTGAAGTTCTTTGGCCTCGGTGCTTTGTGGGTCGTACCGGTAGTTTTTGAACACTGAACCAACACTTCGCCTATCAAGAGATGGTTCGGCTGGTCTGCTTCTTCCACGCTGCACTCGGCCACCTCGAATTGCCGGTAATGCTGCTGCTACTGGCGCTGCCTTTTTGTGGGTATTTATCACATCCACCAAACTGGCCATCAAGTTGCCTTGGTTCTTGTGGATGTAGCTGGTAGCATCGGTATTTGAAATGGACGTCCACAGTGCCAACTTTGCTGCACTTCCTTCGGCCTGTTTCCAGCTGCTCGTGCTTGGCTTGGGTCCATAAATGGATCCATAACTAGTCCCATGATTCGACCCATAGATGGTTCCAGATTTAGATCCATACTTGTTGGCTTTGGAATTGCTCATCACAGCTTTTTCGGACGACTTATACGAAGTTACATCTCCTCCTAAAAGTATATTGGTGGCCACCACCATATCGCCCTTGGCCTCATCAAGCACACTTTGCAAGATATCATTGCCGTGCGTCGGAAACATGTCTTTGAGCTGGTACACCTGGGGCGAATATTCTGGCACGTTTCTCTCGTTCTCAAGCTCATGCTGCTCGGCGATCACTGCTTCGACCAAATCATGGGTCTCCTGCTCAAGGAAAAGCTCTTCTACCAACACATCGATGTTTTCACTGGTCTTTACTCGGATTTTGAGCTCAGTACGCACATATCTAGGAAACAAGTCGGCTAACTTGTCAACCAAGTCAAGAAAATCGGGGTCTTCGTCAAGCTCATCGTAAACGTACTGCGAATACTCGTCTTCATCAATGAGAAACCCATTTGCTTCATGATCTTTGTGGTCGTTGGAGTTGCTTTGCTCCCCAATCATACTTTGACGTGCGCACAACTCCAAATCTACGTCTTCTCTATCAGAATCGACATCAGCCAGTTGACTTTTTCCCTCGTTCTGCATACTGATTTTGATGTTCGAGCTCAACTCGCGAAAAAACAGTTGCTGACTCTTCGATATAGGCGGTGGTGTAGATTTTCGCAGTGTTTTAAATTTTATGCTGATGTTTGATGCCCATTTTTCGGGCCCTTTGGATTGTTTTTCGTGCTCCCTTCTTTTTCCTGGACCTCTTGGCAGACACTTATTTTGAGATCATTCACTTTAAAACCCATTACTATTTGTTTCAATCTAGTCTCTTATATCATCTAGTCTCTACGTCTGCTTTTACTTGGACATCTACGCTCACTACATTCCGTATTTAATTTTTGTAGTCTGTACTGCGGCTTGTATCGATTTTTATATGCTCTTTTTTCCTCCCTGCGCTATCACGGTCTTCAATGCAGACAACCATCGTATCATGTCCTCTTCAGTAGGCGCGCAAAATCGGAGTCTTTTCAACGGAGTGATGATCAAAATACACCACACTTTGGACCGCGAAAGTGGGTCTAATTCTATAGCATCGACTATTTCAGACACCGGTATCATCTTGTACGGATGAGAAGTAGACCCTTTGTTCTTGTAAAAGTAGAGTTTGTGTGAAGTCAACATGATATAGAACCGCTTCCACTGGTTGTACCGCTTACGGAGTCGCAACAAGTAACCCTGTTCAATCAAGTACTCTGGCTTGTCTTTGACAGACGTGGGTATTGGTTGATTATCCTCTTCGTCTTCTTCGGCTATGGTGGGGTTTTCTAAGTAAAAGTGCGACGGTACCAGCTCGTGCGGCAACGGAGAGTCTGAGAGCCCGGAAGACAACCCGTCTTCGGCACCCGAATACTCCAAATCGGTGCCTGAATTCAATCGCCTTATGGTGTGATCAGACTTGCTTTGGTCGTCATGTTTAAATAGGGCTATCTTGGGCGATGTGTGTCTGGATGGGATGTCTTTGTCTTTGTCTTCGAAAAATACAGCGAGGGCATGGGTCCAGGTATTCAAGGTATTTTGATCTTCACTTCTGAAGTGCAACACCTTTTTGCTGGTATATACTGCGAAATGAAAGTTGTGGTGGTCGGGGATCTGGTTGAATGAAAGTAAGCTCGACTTGTTGATGACCTTAATGGGTTTGTGCTCGCTGGAATCTTTGTAATAACTGAGCTGGTTTATTCGCAAGCTGACCCAGTACTTTTTCCACTGGTGGGTTTTGCTTGACCTTTTGTATAGATAGGTAGCCGAAAGAAGCTTATCGGAGTCCATTCGGAAAAAAAGGAAAGTGAAGGTGTCAATTTGGTGTAGAGAAGAAAAGGCGAGTTCCCCAGAATTCACTTTCGAGTGCACCGGATAAATCGCATAAATCCAGTGTAAAATACGATCTCATGGCGCTGCGTCGAAATAGGAAACTAATCAAAAGTGCCTTTTTAAGCGACGTAGCAATCAATGCCGGAGAGGCTGTAGCTTTATTGTTCAGAAAGAATGTGCTAGGGGTGGCGAACTGATGATAGGAAGTGGCGCAGTAAGCGCACCTCCTGTGTGAACAAGCCACATTTCAGGCAAACCTGTGCTCACACTAGAACTGCCACTGGTTGATTGCCCGGTATTATACTTTTGTGTTGCTTCCCACATTTGCGCGGCGCACCAATTTAAACCCCGAAAGCTGGAGCTGGAGTAACATCCAAGCACAAGTACTTTTACTCAACGAAACTATCACAGATACTGGACATCAACCTAGTACTTGAATCTGGTGAAAAAGCGGACTCTGCTCTTGCTACTGTTGATTATAGATTGTCGGCTCTGGTTATCTAGTTTTGGCATACCCCGCCTCACGTGAGGATTGGCGTGAGGCTGATTGATTCGACTCTTGTAAAGTTCTTGGTATTTGACTGTTTATCGGCTGGGCACATTAAAATTGCTATACTACGTTCAAACTCTGGATTCCTCTTGTTTCAACTAAATACTGACAGCTCTTTTATACACCATCCAATTGCCCAAACTTCCACTACCAGTTAACCGCCTAACATCTGCCAGTTGTCGCTAAATGTGCAATGTCTCTGGAAGCTGTAAACTCGTATGATACCGGCAAAATCCACCATTCATCGTCTATTTCAAACCTATCCTACTTGAAAAATTCATCCAGACCTTCTTTGGTCTCCGCCTCGTCCACCCCCAATCTTTCAAAAAACCCTCATGATCCATCCCCAGACGCCAAAAATCAAACCGATAAAGAACACTCCCATTTGTACCAGCCTGCTGCATCTGCGGATATAGAAGGCTATGATCTTTTGAATTGGTTCAACAGTCGCCAATCAGATCGGTACCGTGATATCAAGTTTGCCATACCTGATGATAGGCCTGCTGCTTTGATTACCAAGAACGAATACCAGAAACGGGTTTCGTTCGATACTATCAATCTTCAGTACGACGACGACGATGACTTTGACAACAACTATGATGAACAAGATAATTCTTATAAAAATGAAAGAGGCAGAGGCATGGAAAGAGATATGCGGTCTCCCTCGGTGTCTCCCAGCAGACACTTATCCAAAAGTCCTAGCAGACGAATGGCGTCACCTAATCGTAACTCTGGTGATCTTTCACTTGATATAGCCCGCTTTTTGGGTCTGGCTAGAGTTGACTATCCTACCAGACCTATTATCACACACAGAGGATGTACGTTTTCGAAGCTTCACCATCAATTTGAAGACTTATATCTTGGAAAGATACCAGATAGGAAGCCCATTCTACCCAATAGAGTCATTTTGGTATACGTCAGTGCCAGAAAACATACGTGGGTTGCTTTGGACTGGATTCTCAATTCGTTTGTAGAAGATGGAGACACGGTTATTGTGGTTTCTGCTATTCATTCCAAGCAGTTGATGAGAAGAAGACCCACCAGAGGCAATCTCGCCCCACTGAGTGCCATGACCCCAAAAATGAGATTGAGACAAAGAAACCGGCCTGAGTTCATGAAGGTGATCGCCAAGAACGTCATGACTTATATAATGGAAGTCATCAACCCCGACAAAATCACCCGTGTGTCGGTAGAATTGGCTGTTGGCAAGACCAAAGACGTCTTAAAGGAGATGTACAAATTGTACGAACCAAATTTGGTGTGTACTGGTTCCAAGCAGAACTTGCGGATCAGTGCTCCTTTGAAGTCATGGTTGTCGTCAAGAATTAGTGATCGGTTGGTCAAAAACTTCCCGTTGCCCGTCATTGTAGTTCCAGCCATGAATTTGAACAAATACGAACAGAAATTGGCCGACCGGATCCATGAGCGGTATGGAGCCCAAGTCCCTAAACAGGAGCAAGATATCGAAAACGGCGACCTTCTTGATGATTTGGAGAATAACAACAAAACTGTAGATACAAAAGCTTTTGCTGATGACACAGAGTCCATCAATTCTACTGAGTCTATGAGCAGTGTGTCCTCGACAGAATCATATTCGTCATACGAGGAAATCTCCAGGTTGTATATTGATTACAAACAAGAAATCCACAAGAATATTCAGACATTGGCCAAACAACCCATGAATGAAGACTTTTTTGCCAACTTTGTCAAGATGGTGTCGGACAAATCTAATGCTTTGTGTGAAAACATTCGAGATGTGGATCCCGATTTCAAGAGTAAGAGTGCCAAGTTGGCTCGGGCTATCACAGGATCAAACTCGTTTGGGATGGTTATGCGCAAAACCAAGTCTTTATTGGAACCTGTAAGCAAATCCAAGTCCGAAACACCGGGAACTGGGCTTTCGTACAAGGAAATCAAGAGGAACTTGGCCAGAAATACCCTTGAGAGAGAAAAATCAGGCATTCTGCCTCCACAAATCAGCGTTGACCCTCCCAGCAAGCTGGTTAGTCCTAATACCACAGCGGATAATAGAAAACTGAGTCTCAAGTTTGTCAACTTGGAAACGCCTGCCGATCAAAGAAGCAGGCAAAAGGAAGATGTTGTGGAAGCCGAAAAAGAACCCAAGAGCTCTAAGAAGTCGTCAAAGTCTCTCAAGAAATCATTGTCTCATGATTTGGAAAGAAATACCTCGCGCCCTAAATTGAAGCCTTTGAGCTCGCATCCGGATATTACGTCTCGTTTGAATGGTAACGGATCTCAGGAAAGTGTGTCGGATTCGCAAGGAAAGACGAAGTTTTTGAAGAGCAGGATGAAAAAGTTCAGGAAACTTTTTTCATAGTGTAGATATGTTTAAGACCATATAGTAATACTTGCTGATAGAGTTGTACGAGGCAAGAACTTCAATGTAATAGAATAATACGAAAGCTGTGTTACTTTAGTGAGTCTTCACCAGAGGAAAGTGTTAAATGAAATCAAATTTATAATTTTGCTAGAAAATGCCAAAAATGTAGATTAGTTGGCAGACCATTAATTATCAAAATATATTGTGCCGGGGGCGAAGATGTCCCAATAACTACTAAGAAGCGAGTCTATGAATTATGTTATATAATCGTTATAGCGCATTAACAATCTCCAGCTGGTTTTACTCAGAATCCAATGAATTCCACATATGTCTCACCACTTCATTCCAACCCGGCGCGAGTCACTAAATTACCCCAATTAGTTTATTGTCTATACATAAACCCTCTTACTATTTCCCAATATGACGTGACCGTTGCACTACTTTACAACATCAATAACTTTCTTAGGTAGTAGGTCATACACAAGTCAGTTATTGTATTTCATAGACTCTTTATCTATAGTCGCTATTGGGTTAATGCCTCTATATTTCGTTATATTAGCTAAATCATTTATTCGATATGGTTTAATCATACTTCAGTAAAACGGATATAAAGTTAGTACTGTATACGTATAAACTAAACGCAGTACATATAAGTATAACTTTGTCTCGCTATCTCGCCTCGCGGTATTTTTAATCTCTCGCTATTTTTTAGCTATTTTTGTCACTCACTTATTAATCTGTACCATCGATCTCTGGCTCGCTACCGCACACCATTTTGATGATATTCATATGGCTCTTGCTTGCTGGACTCGTTCAGCTGCAGCTATTCGACACAGGCTTTGATTTGGAACTTGATCAGGCCTACGATTCCCACAACTTTTCCTACTTAGCGCCAGACGCATACGCTAAGCAAATCATAGCCGGAATACCTCGAGATGACTCTAAAGGGTTGACGGAATTTCAACCCATAAGAAACACAATAACAGAAAGCGATCTACAGCTATACTCGTTCGCCGTCAATACTTCTAGTGGTTTGGGAGAATACTACCAGTTGTTGATTTTCTTGACAGGCAACATCTGTTCTCAACCTAAAAATGTCAACCAGAACGACACTAGTTTGGCAGTCTACTATTCATTCAATTCTTCGATGTTTAGCGACTTTGAGCTTGGAAATATGCAATTATTTCGCCGTGGATACTTCCAGGCGTTGGCAGACGTGCCCATCGTCAGTCCTGACAGTGGCCAGGATCCCATCTTGTACATCGCAGTAAGAGCACCCGAAAACACAAACAAACAAGCACAGTGGTCGTACCAGATCGGTGTTTCGCAAAATGACTTGGTATTCCAGTGGGACGACAGGTCTTCTGCCCAAGTTATAGATACTGACGAAGACCTGGCGTTGATCGTCACAGCCAACTTGACTACCACCGATCCCAACTACTCTGACTTAAACGTCACCAAGTCTCCATACTCGCTTCTAGTTTACTCGCTGGACTACGAGCACTACTTCAGCAGTCTCAATAGCAGCTGGTGTGCCATCCGAAATGGGCCGGCGCTCATCACCATGACCAATATAAACACAAGCTACACTGAGAGAAACGGGGGCTTACAGCAGCAGTTTTACGTGCTGGGACTCAATAGTTCCACCAAGTATATAGCGTACTTGCTAAGTGATTTCGGAGGAAAGGACTTTGGCGGCTCCATCTACCAGCCGTTTGCATTCGAAACACTAGAACTGCCGGCTTGTGAGTTGATCTACGACCTTGAATTTTGTTCCAGAGTAGCCTACTCTGTGCCTGCACCGCCAGGTGCCACCAAGGAGGAAACCCGAGAAAAGTATGATAATCAAGCCAAGAGTTTGTATAGAAACTTTTCAAAAGCCATGGATCAGATCGCCTGCAACACCACCAGCGATGCCATCTTCTCGCCTATCCAGAGCTGTGAGGACTGCTCAGACAGCTACAAGGACTGGCTCTGTGCGGTGACGATCCCTCGGTGCAGCACCCGAAACATAACTGGGTACCAGTATAAAGACCTCGAGGCCAACATGTCACGAAACGAGTTCATCACCGATGTGATCAAGCCCAATCTCAGCTACTACGAGGTGTTGCCGTGCCTCAATGTGTGCGAGGCAATCGTTCGCACTTGTCCTGCAGACTTTCAGTTTGGTTGTCCTAGTGGCAACGGCTCGGCGTACTTGTCGTACTATTGGGACGACGGAGGGTCTTTGCCGAGTTGCAACTATGTGGGGAAACAGGCTGTGGTCCTGAACTGGGCCACAAGAATATGTGTCAGCTGGGCATTGATAGTAATGGCATTAGCATGTATGTTTGTATAAAGTAGAAAAATTATAGACTTGAACATAATTTGGGTAAAGTATCGACCGAATGTCGTTACAAAGGTACTATCAATATGAGATCATAAAAAAAAGAATCACACATATTTTTATCAATGATAGAATTATCAATTCTTATCATTGATGAAATTGTCTCATTATAAATATGTCCGAAGCTCAAATGATTCGCAGTCAAAAATTACGATAAGAGGCGAAGATTGTATAGAATTATGGTGGACCAGAATGTTTGCTCACATGAATAAAAATAAGAGTTAATAAAGCGAAACCAATGATTTGTAGAAAGTCTCTACGGTTTAGTCTGATTTAGACAAATTAAGTGAAGGTGGCAAAACTGTTGGTGAAGATGGGGTAGCGAGAATTGGTGGTAAGGAATTCGGTGGTCGTGAGGTCAATCGAGATCAATGTATCTATTGAGAGTTAGTGAGAGGATTGTACTTGGTGAAATTTGGTGAGAAGATTGTACTTAGTGAAAGTTGGAATCATCTGGTGTAATATAAAGGTTGCAAAAGCATTCCAAGTCTTTTATAGTGACTTACGTAAGCCACGCGTCTGGTAAAAATTCACTTCATGCCATGAAGATTACTATCAGAATACTAGTAAGAGTCTAGGTATAATGGGCGCCGATTCCAAAGAAAATTTACCTTGGTAAGTACATGGCCATGCCACATTTGTTATATTCAATCACTAACGTACAGGGTTGAAAAATATAGACCCGACTCCCTCGATGAAGTCTACGGCCAGCAAGACATAGTAGATACCGTCAAGAAATTTGCCCATGAAGGCAAGTTGCCTCATCTTCTCTTCTACGGTCCTCCAGGTACCGGTAAAACATCAACAATCATAGCGTTGGCCAAAGAAATATATGGTTCTAACTATAAAAATATGGTGTTGGAACTCAATGCATCGGACGATAGAGGTATCGATGTGGTGAGAAACCAAATCAAAAACTTTGCCAGTACGATGCAGATATTCTCCAAAGGGTTTAAGCTCATTATATTGGATGAAGCAGACGCCATGACTGCAGTAGCCCAGAATTCTTTAAGAAGAATCATTGAAAAGTATACCAAAAATACCCGATTTTGCATTTTAGCCAACTACTCCCACAAGCTTAACCCGGCGCTTATCTCGAGATGCACCCGGTTCAGATTCAACCCCATACCAGAATCGTCGATTCAAAGTAGAATAGAGACCGTGTTGATTAAAGAAAACATCAATCTTACCGAAAGTGCCAAAAAATCGTTGCTCAAATTATCCAAAGGAGACATGAGAAGATCACTCAATGTTTTGCAAGCGTGCAAGGCAGCCACTACAGGAGATGATGTAGATGAGGAAATAGACGAAGATATGATATACGAATGTGTGGGGGCTCCTCACCCAAAAGATATTGAAACAGTGTTGGACTCGATACTCAAAGATGACTGGACCACTTCTTTCATAACCTTAAACACGTTCAAAAGAACCAAAGGCTTGGCTTTGGTAGACTTGATAGCAGGATTCATTGATATTCTTGGCAAATATGAATTGAAGCCTGCAGCCAGAATAAAGATTTTCAAAGGACTCAGTGAGGTCGAGTATGGTATAAGTAAAGGAGGTAATGAGAAAATCCAGAGCAGTGCGGTAATAGGAGTTATCAAGGATGCTATGGAACTTCAGGAGTAGTTAGAAAACTTAATAGAGTAAAATTCGAAGAAAATCAACAAAAATTTACAGAATATCAACAGAAATTCAACATGTAAAAATAAACCCACACTAAGAAAATTCTTATGAGGATCCGTGGTAAGAAGTAATGTTACGAGAAAGTGCATTGGGAATCGCAGTAAGAAGGTTGCATTACTTCTTACTACAGACATCCGTGCGTTCAAATGACTTTTGAAATCAAATATCAACTGTGACTAGTTTCAACTAGATGCCTAACTGTTAGTATAATTCAAAGTCATAGGCATATTGGTAAATCATCTATCTTAACTATTCTTCTCATGAAACAAAAGTATCGAAGAGCTGGGTTTATAAATAAATAGGGCCTCCAGGGCCCATTATAATCATCTAAACCAATATGAAATCAGTTGTACATACAATTTGTAGTGGTTGTCAGAATCTTCCTGGCCTGAAAATTTTCAGCTTTTATATTGACGTTTTTGAAGCGCACACGTCCAGGGAAGTACCCGGACACGACCGGGACCAACTAGGGCTTGAGATTGACTATAACATGGTGGATGAACTGTAGCAGTGAGTAGTTCGAGGCACACAGTGTGTCTTGATACACTATAGATTAACAAGACCAAAAAGACCAGGCTAAAAGTGCTTGGTTATTTTCTGCATTTGCAACTTTATTCTACTATTCCAGAAACTACAACTGACGTCAAGATTCAAGGCTCAAGATTCATGGCTCAAGATTCATGGCTCAGGATTCAAGGCTCAAGATCAGCAAGTTGAAGCGTTATCTTGAATTTCACTTTCGAGGTTGCTTGACAAATGCACTTAGGCAAGGATCGGCGGTGGTAGTAAACAATAGGCCAACACAATCGTGCTATAGCAGAGTCCGTCGATCCTTGCTCCGTGAATTAGGGGGTAGGGGGTGTGGGTTATAACGTAGCCCTGACTCATATTCAAGTTCTAGTGCACGAAAAAAGAGCTTTTGGTTGAAACAGAACAAGAAGTATACTTTCACAGCCATGACCAAGATCCCTCATGGTCGTATTGAAATAGTACATTCTTAAAAACGTAATACTTTAAAGTAATTTTAGAGATAAGAATTTGATTTGCGATTTTGATCGGAGTAAAACCCATAAAAGTGTTGAGGGGTAAAAAGTAAGAAACAGGAGCTTTATTTTCAGCAAGCGATGTGGGGATGAAAGATGGGTTTTGATTACAAGTGCCCATGTGCCCCATTGATATGTCGATTGTTGGTGAAACGAGATTTATATCTGAATTTGATGAAATGTATTTCGGGGATAGGAAACAAGGAGAGAGGCTGCGAAATTGCTTAAATTTCCATGTACATCAAGCTGCATGACGTTTAACTAATGCTAGAACGTGGGTTATAGCCAGTAAATATGTAATGAGATTCTTTCGTCATAGGCAGCAACAACCAAGCACAGCCCAAAAGTTTCATAGGATCGGTTCGCACTTTAGCTTAGATTATTTTGGTCCCAATTGGGTTTTTACGGAAAAACTAAAAGAAACAACAGATATTTTTGTGAGGAACAATAAGACTTGAGACTCGAGGATTATGAGATCTGGCGAGCGGACTATATGGCGGACTTGACCTAAGAAATACTTTTTTGGAGAGAGATAGCCTCGTGGTCGCCCTGAGTATCCTCCAATTTATTCATCTAAGGACATACACGATCTATTCGTCCGATCGATAAACCATTGGATCTACATTTTAAAAAGTGTATTAATCTTACTTTTAGTTGGATACAATTCTCGAAGTGCGGCTTGGATTCTTCTCACTTTTCCAGAATCCCTATTTTTGCAAGAAACCCGCTAAATCTTGTGCGCACTAAACTCCTTTTTCGTCGCTGTTTTGTGAGAAATTTTTGGGTTCTTTTTTTCTCAGGCAAATGAATTTGTCCAATAGCATGCTAGTTTATATGTATGACCTCTAGTCGTGCATTACTATGTGCAATTTCAAGATTTGCAAAAGTAGGACAATCTCTCTTACAGAATCTATTATTGACAAATTTGTGTGATCTGTCGTCGAAGATACTGCATTCGTTATTGCTCAAGACTATTATTTTTCTAGATTTGACGGGCTTGGGTTTGGGTTCGTGAACCGTTAAAATCGACCATGCCAAATATGCCAGTCCAATTATTTCATTATCATGCAAGGTTTGAATTAATTTGAAGGCAAAAGCAGAACGAGAAAAAAAAAAAATTCATGAATCTTATCAGGCAACTCACAGCTGTTAGTCGTCAAGTTGAATAGCAACAAAGGAGGTTATAGTCATAGTTCGTTCCAAGATCATTCATGTTCGTTTCGTTGCTAAGCAATGTCAAGATTCCGATACCCAGATGTGTCGAACCATACTAAACGATACAGAGTTTGAGCGGGGCCGCACACTAAAAAATCGGGTATTTTTTATTCAGTATAATTTTGTACCTGCCAGCACAATTTTTTTTTGTTATTCTCTGCCAATAAAGCCGATTTACTAACCATCACAAAGATTACACTAAGATGTAGAATCTTCCTTAAACTCTCACAAAATCGGAGGCGGCCAGGAAAACTGAGCCAATTGATTGAATGAAAGCCTTTTAGTTCAATTGTATTTGCGTGAGTACCATATCATCGTTTCAATTGTAAGATAAGTTATTATAAGATTCACACTCCCACCTGACTCTACACGAGAAGTGTAAAGATTACTTGTATAACCCCTTCTTTTGCGTAGGTTTTTCTACTTAATTACTTCATACAAATTTACACCCCTCAAATTGTACCCCCTCCTTTTGAAAAATTAGCTGTTAAAAACAACAAACAAATTTTTTTTGAAAAAGTATGACACAAAGCAAAAAAATTTTAAAAAATAAAAAAAAATTTGCTTACAAAAAAAGATATATATATGGTCCCCGTCTGTCAAACAATTGGAAATGAATTGTATATACAAAAGAGCCATATTTTACGTTTACTAGTTGTGAAGTTCTGTGTGTCATATCAGGATTAATCATATTCTACACAAGTGATCAACTGCCAACCCAATCAAAAGAAAAAGTTGATCTTTTTTATTTCAATCGGTTGAAATTTCACTTTTTTCATTTCCCAAAAATTTTATTCTGAAAGTAAAAACTTGACATCGTGTGGCCTGGATTTGCCTCTCATATTTTACTGGACACCACCAATTACTAATTATTTTCAAAACACACTTTACAATGCCTATTCGTAAGTCAAGTCGTTCTCGTACTTTAACTTCAAAAGTTAGGGAAAATCCTGTTACTTCTGAACCAACTAACAAAACTTTAGCCAGAGAATCTTCTAATGGCCATGACGAAAACTTATCTTTCAAGAAAAGAAAGTTACAACACCAGATCCCTTCGGAGGAAACCAACAGTGACAAAATAGATCCTGTTGAAAAATTATTAAGTTTGACCAATGTCAATAATGATATTTTGAATTTGGATGAAGAAGAAGAGGACAAGACCAACACCAATAATACCAATAACCAATTCAGAGAAATCAAATCGCTTAATTTCTCCAAGATATTGAATGACAATATCAGGTCCTATTATGCTAACTTTAGAAAATCCCCCCTTGAAGTATATAATGACCACTCGTCATTTGCATTATTGAATCATAAATCTGATTCTACCAATGAAGAACTAGTTTCTTCACCCAACCCTTCACCTTCCACACCATCCTTCACTCACAATCCAAATGTACCATTTTTCAAAAATGTGAATTTCGGTGCGAAATCCAACAGTGGCGATTCATATACGTTTGACGACTACTTTTCATACGGAGAAGACGCTCCATCAACCAACTCTATATCTTCATCTAACACTACCCCATCAACTGCATCAGACATGAGTGAAAGTCCTATTTCTGGATTTGCCAAATTAGACAACAAAATGAGATTTCACTACAGACAACATCACAATAATCTCAATCTTTCTGATTCTTCATCTTGTTCATCATCTGCATTTTCCTACCAGTCATCCTCTTATCCGGTTCACATGCTGACTCCAAGCGACTCGCATGATATTCTCAAGATTTTGAACAAGAGGTCCATATTGACTGGCAAGGCCAGCGAAATGGTGAGCACTGGAACTTTTTTAATCAATGATTTCTTTTTGTAAAAGAATGCATTTAATTTATTTATTGGTTGGTATCTTATAGATATGATAATCAGTCATTTTTTCGTTTCGTATATATATTATTATTAGTATCAATGTGACACAATCTGCAATCAGAAAGCGTACAGTTTGCACTCGACCTAGCAAGCTAATCATAGCTAGAAGCGGTGCATCTTAACTCCGAAGCCATGCCACCATGCTTATTATTTTGGTGATGTTGCGAAAAAAAGATTCACTCAAAAATATTTTTCGCCCGCCGTCTGGCGATCAAAGCTAGTTTTTTGGTTTACCCCCTAATTTGAGATAATCTGAGATTAGTTAGTGCCAAGAAGTGGGGAATGAATAGCAGAATTGAGCATCAGATTGTTTTTTGAGTTGGGACTATACGGTTGGTGACCAGAAATCTTATCTACTCAAAGAACGAAAAGCTACAATGTCCATATACGGCAATCTTATCATAAGGGGTTGGCCCTAGTTAAGAAATCGCGGATTTTCGGCGGCCCCGACGGCACCACGCCGTTGGTCCCGATCCTATCCGCTCCTACCCACCTCTCTTGTGCGCACGACCTTTCTGGAATGCGCACTTACTATATTAAAAAACTTCGATTGAAACGATTCCAGACGCACTCGCGTAGTTTTGGCATGCTATCCTCGTCAGGGCCCGCATGCTATCTTGTCACGTGACCCCAAATGTCGTAGTATACCAACCTTCAGTTGAGCAAGACCTTAATCTATCCTGGGTTATTCGGAACTAGTGTATTCTCTGGTAAACATCGTATTGGCTTAGCTCTACTTTTCATTGATCTCACTGAACTGTCTCCGAAAAAATTGGAAAAACTTGTGACGAATCACCTAGCATATCAAAGTACAAACTACCTCCACAAAACTACCTCCATCTTCAAGCAACACTTCATAAAAACACATCCTAGCACTCACACTACTGCAAACTAGTTATCAGTACGTTAATTTTATACTAGCTTAATGGGGTTCCAGGAATACGTCATTGTATATGTCTTTGGCGGCTTGACGTTTTTACCGCTATTGCTCTTTGGTTTCATATACCTCCATCCCATAATTAAGCCCGAGGACTCAACGGGTACTGGACTCAATGGTGAAGACCTGGAGTATTCCAAATCAACTAAACTCAAGGCTGGCGAGTTGGAGGAAATCAGCCAGTCGGGTGTGGAAACATACAAAGCAGGCTGGGTTTTTGTCACGCAAGAATATTTGGATTCTCCCGACGAGATCAACTCTTCTACGCAGTCAATAAGCGAATCTTCTGATAACAAGTCCGCATATTCTGCATTGTACAAATTGGTGCAAAAGGAGACAATTATCAAGAACGATCTGGCCGATGTTAAGAAAAAGCCTCGTTCCAGTTCATTTGACTTCCCTAAATTTACTGGCATGTCGATGTCAAACACAAGCTCAAATAGCGTAAACACCAACGCTTCAGAACTGCTGCCAAATCTTGCCGAAAATACTGGTGTGACTTCACCTTCACCTGTTGCATCTAGCCCAAGCTCTAATCCTCCGCTGGCCGCAAACTCGCCTATACCTAATGAGAAAATCAGAAACTCCCAGAGAAAGCATCGTTTCTACGCCATTTTGAAACATGGCAACTTATTTCTCTACCGGGACGAAACCCTCAAGGACGTCAAGCATGTGATAGTTCTCTCGAGCCACTTCATATCTATCTGGCCTCGTCATCTTTCGGATGCTTCTTTATTCACCAAAAGCTCTGCAATTGCCATATTGAACTCGTCCAAGCTAGACTATAATCAGCTTGCAACAAACTCTACCGTAGCTCCCAAGGGCTCTTTCTTTATATACTGCGATTACACCATTGAAAAGGAAGACTGGTACTTTTCCTTGATCAGAGCTACAAAACAATCCACCAAAACTGATATTCATTCATCGTTGGACCCAAGTATCTATGCTAAAACAATGCATTTCACCACCAACCACATGATCGATTTGATCCAAACGCTCTATAGTTCAGAGGGACAGCTTCAGACTAAGTGGCTCAATGCCTTAATAGGTAGACTATTCTTGGCTTTCCAGCAAACAGAAATACTCCAACAGTATTTGATCACAAAAGTAGCCAAGAAACTCAACAAAATCAAAACTCCTGGCTTCTTGGACAGATTTGTGATCAAGTCGTTGTATCCTGGCGATTCGGCACCTTTTTTGACGTACCCTACTTTAAAAGAGATTTCTCCTGACGGTACCATTTTGGTATCTACGTTTCTAACTTATCACGGCAATTTCTCCATAGAAATAGCCACCAAGGTCGCCATATCTCTTGGAGCTAGATTCAAGACTAGGGACGTTGACTTAGTCTTGAGAATAACGCTTTCAAAGATCGAAGGTCCCTTGTTGATTAAAATCAAACCCCCTCCCTCTGAAAGAATATGGTATGCCTTTGAAGTTGAGCCTGTGATGGTGGTGAAAATCGAGCCGGTGATCAGTTCCAGGCAAATGGCATATACCATTATTACAAGCTCTATTGAAAAGAAGTTGATTGAAGCTGTCAAGGAAAGTTTCGTATTGCCCCACTGGGATGACATTGTATTTTATGATACACTGAATGAAATATACCGCGGAGGCATCTGGGATCCTTCCGCTAGAGATCCAGACCCAAATAATGTTTCTGATACCAAATCAGAGGCTGAAAAGTCAGATACTGACAAGAATGAAGAAAAAATTGAACTCGACTTGGAAGAAGATGCAAGCATAATTTCTCCTAAAAAAACAAAGCTCACCAATACATTGAGTGATATTGGAAAGCGTATGAAGCAGAAATCAAGCTCAAAACTTGAGATTGATAGACCTTCATCAGGTAGTTCAGCATTCGAGGGCGATACCGATAGCCAGTCTTCGAAACAGTCCACGACAATGAACACCTTAAAGAAAATTGGAAAGTGGTACTTCAAAGACGAAAGAACCCCTCCTGAAAGTCCTTATACACCACCAGAAATGATTCTGAGCAGACGTATACCCCGAAAATCTTCCAGTGCCTCCATGAATGAATCGGTAATTTCTGCTGAAAGGGCATCGGGTCCGTCATACGAGTTTAGTAGGTTCAATCCCCAAATTAATCACGCTAATGGCGGCCACATCCCCAAGACGAGGACTGCAAGCAATGACTCTATTACAAGCTCAAAGTCCCGAAAGTCTGGCCCTAACATGTCACCGCTATTAGCGCCTTCTTTTTCCTCGCGGGATGCTGATCTCTCATCTATAAATGACGACTCAACGCCTAGTGATAACGAGGATGCGGCACTTTTTGACGAGTATGACGAAAAACTAGCCAACTTTTCAAATGAAACGTTGAATCAAAGCGCATTTCCAAACTCCTCAAGTCCTACTGCGAGTGTCAGTGGTATCACAGCAACGATAGCAAATGGAACGGCCAACACAAAGGCCGATGGAATGACATCTGCATTTGCTGGCGATACCTCTCTGACTCCAAAGATGTACCGAAAACCTCCACCGGCGTCTGTTCCGACAAATGATGGTAAATTCGAATAAAACTATATATATTCTAAATATAAGGCGCCCAGCCCCCATACATTCTACTAAGTCTTTCTTCCGAAGTGGCCTCTTGAATCAAGACGTCTACTTGACCATGGATATTCATAGGCAATCCTTCCTTCTCCACCAATCCTCTAATCTTGCGGCGGACTTTTGATAGGTGGGCTTCTGGTTTTTGTAAACTTTTCCAATCAAGTAAAGGATCGTACAATAACGTCTCGAGAATATTCATCAAGGGTGCCTCATTCTCTCGCAATATTCCACCGGTGACCTCACAGGTGATTCTAAAGCTTCCTTCGATTCCACATATTCCCATTGCATCTACCATGTTTTGAGTGAGCCTGAACGGTACTATTTCCGGTGTTGGAAGCGTCAAACCCTTTTCAAACAAGCAATCGAAATCAATGTGTAGAACAGAACCATTCTTTTTGAAAAATAAGATGTTCTCACAATGCCGATCTCCCAAGCCAATTATGTATCCTACCATGGACATAACACCCGAGGTTCTAATGAAGTTATTTCTGGCCATGTACCAGGTCGTTGGGTCGGCGAATTGGTCAACATACCAATTATTTAGGATTGGGGGATTATCGGAGCACACTTTTTTGAATAACTGGCAAAGATTGTTCAAAGCCTCAGAGCTATTGCTTGATTTGCTAGAACTTTTCACCATTTTTTGAGCCTCATCCAACTTCATAAAGATTTTCCGTTCACTGATTTGATGCCCCATCTTACGACGTTGTTCGTTGATGATACTTTTCATAGTCTGTACATCCGTCACGAACTCAATCACTCCCATGTTTTCCGTTAACGCAACCACCGAATAGTTGGAAATCTGAAGGTTTCTCTTTCTTGCTTCAGTACTGCCTAAAAGTAGCCGGTTTATCATAGTAGTGAACTCAACTACCTTGGCATCTTTTCTTGTGTCATCTCTCTTCACCATGAGCCTATACGGTTTGTTATCGGAGCCCCGAATGGTGATTTGCCGGGGCATTTGTAAGGAGTAGAAAATATTAACAACATCATCAAACCCGTCAAAAGTGATAGAGCTTGTCTTGGGAAATGCATTGAACTTAGTGCCGTGGCTCCCAGGAAGATCATTAATGCTATTTGGCAATCTTATTTCGAGGTTGGATCTTACCGGAATGACCAATGAGGTATACGGATTTGAGAGATTAGTGACGTTGAAATCTTTGGTCAAACTCAATCTTTTGGCCTTTGGTGATTTGGGAATCTTGTACGTGGCAATTTTTATCAAACTGTCAAACAACTCTCGAGCATTCTCGATGATTGTTCCATAATTGGAACCTTCACCTTTTACTTTTTTCAATATTCCATTAATCCTATCTCGTCTGAGCGTATCATTAGAATTAGAGTGTGATAAAATATACCACAAACTATGATGAGGATATACCTTGATAACGTTGAATATAATGCTCGATAACTTTTCAAACGACGGTTTGTGTTCATGGATTATTCGAGACAACAACTGTGTAATCGAAGTGTACCAAATATATATCGGAATAGTGTTTATACACTTCTCTATATCCTCAATAATTTGGTTTAATTTTCTTTCAGCTTCCTTTGTCCTGTGCTTTTTTTGCGCAAAGTCCAACCATATCGTAATGAGCTTTGGTAAGGCTTCGAAAATGAATGAATTGCCTACTGCCAATGCTTTTGAAAAGTTTCGCACAATTTGCTGCTCGTAGTATCCTGTTATATCGTTCGTTGAGTCAAGCAACTTATTATAATAAACACCTAAATCGTAGTATGGTTTTTCCCATCGGTTGTTAAATTCTATAGCTTTCGTGTACTCATTGATGATCGCAACAGAACTTAAGTGGTTAGATTCATCCAACCATTTAGCATACTGAAGTTGAACCTTGGATTTGGTGACTTTATCCAATTTTTTATTGTTCGAATCAAAGTCTTGGATTATTGCATTTAGAGATTTGATTGCTTCTGTTTGCTTCGACTGACTCCATAGTAACTTGGAATATTCAATGTTGGCATTCTCATCCCCGATTACCATGGATTTAACAATAGATCTAGTTGATATATCGAGCCGCTGATTTTTTCGAGCTAGAGATGAACACTGAAGTAATAACTCCGATAGCTTACCCGAGTGACCTTTTATTTTATTAGCCACCTGATGCAACGTAAGAACTTTCCACTGAGACTCAAAACCTTGGTCAATGTTCTGCAAACGAGCCTTGAGAATCACTTCATTTTCTACCAATGTTCGCGGTCTTGCAAGAATCCCACTATTTTTGCTAGTCTCCGGCTTGTTTTTCTCGATTATTAGGGCAAAATCGTAAATAACGTGAAGCTGGTTCATCAAGTTGGTATTACGGGAAAAACTTGAGGAAATAGAAGAAACTAAGGATGACCCAACCGTCTTGTAGACATTCTTCATACACTCCTGGAAGCCTTCAGAGTTGTCCTCAAATAAAAGCTGAATACCCTTTGCAAACTCGTAAACTATCAAGGTATCTACATCCTTGGGTTTTCCGATAGAATCGGTAATAAACAACCACTTCTTGATTTGCATGATATCTCCAGATTGTATCGACGCTTGAAGGCCAACCAAAGACCAATCTAAAGGAATGCTCGACAAGTTTGCGAATTCAGACTTGGAATTCAAGTTGGTAAGCACCTCCTCAAATAACCCATGATCGCTTAGCGATTTAATTAGCTTTGTATTGTTTGAGACCGTCGATCCTTGCAAAATGAAAGCCTCGCTGTTTTCCAGAGAGTCTCCCATGACTTTGAAAGTTTCTTGAGCCATCGACCAGTTTTCATTGTACTGAAATGTTGATAATTTTTCAGTAAGATTATTGGTAGAAAACTTGTTTAGTACACCATTTAAAGCATCGAAGTCATTGATGTTGGAATACATAAGCTGCAATGTTGACGATATCACTGAGTTATCCAACTTGATTTCGTCCCCTCTATAGCATTTTTCAAGATAAAGAATAGTTCTTTCGTATGAATCACACTCAGAAGATTTGATCGCTATTAAGTCCATAGGAATGCACCCTAAAAACGCATTGACATAATGAATATGCTTCTTGATTCGACTGGATTCTGCTGGTTCCAATATATGGTTATTGATGTATTGTGTTGCTGACGACACCCAAGCATTGAAGTAGTCCAACACTTCGAATACCGTATGAAAGCGATTTTTAAGCAGTTCTACGCGGTCAGGCGAAGACGACGAGAAGTCGGTATTTAATATTTGAAGAAATTCAACCTTAACATCTTCAGTTGCCGATTCATTTCCATTCATGATATGACTCATTGCAACGTATTTCAATAAGTAATTGCACAAGGATATGTCTTGGTCCTTGATTAATTTCGAACAGGTTTCAAAGATAATTTCCTTGGTCTGAGGTACTTTCCTCTCAAACTGACTTAATATCGGACGTCTAAGGAGGTCCGAAGTCAAATCAATAAGCCAAGAATCAAACTTCATGTTTATTTTGAAGTACGGATACTTCAAAGGTTCAAATCTTGATATCGGGGCTACGTATTTGGAGTTAAGAAGCGGAGTGAGCGTAGATTTGGCTACGTCAGAAAACTTGTTCCACACAACCAAAAGATGGTCTTGACTATCAAGATTATTGTTTTCATCAAAGCTGACTGTTCTACTGCTAGCTGAGTCCACCAACACACGGCTGTCCAAGTTCATAACTTCCAAGAATCGCTGCATGGCATAAGCAGAAAACAACTGCTTGACGGGGTTATTAGAAGCCCAAAATATCTTGAGTACCATGCTTTCTATGAAATCGATGAGAAAGTCACATATCTCTTTGTACTCTTTGAAGTCCAGAATCATTATAATTTGGTTCTTTATGGTCTTAAAGTTGAACTTGTTAGAATCTAAAGATCCAACAACGGATAGAACTATGGCACAGTTGGTGGTGATTGTTTCGTTCCTATTTTTAAATTTGGAAGCGGTGTCTAAAATGGTTCGAATCAAATCATTTATACATTTTTCAAGAGACGGATCTCTAAAATATTCCATCTGACAATTAATCTGGTACTCCTGACAATAATTACGCAAATCTTGAAGTGCTTGCTGCACAACGTATTCATTACTTGTTTTGAGCCGTCTAGTAAACTCCAGGAAAATGCTGAGACGATGCATTTGCTTGATATTTTTGAACCCGGATATTGGCATATACTCTTGGATGTAATCAAGAAAAGGAATCGAAAGATAATAAAGTGAGTACCTGCTGTACTTATTCTTGATGCCTTCATATATTTTCTTCAATATTTCGACTGCGATAACTTTGGATTTGCTCTCAAACGTACGGAACTTCTGGAAAACTAGCGAGATGATAATATCAATCAACGTAATCAAATGATTTGACGGCAAATTCTGGACAAGTCCGTTCCAGCATTTTAGAGCCAAGTACTGGAAATCGCTATTTTCAAGCGATGCTTGTAAACAGGTTGATATTTGCCCAAGGGCAATGGTAACTGACAGAATGTTTTTGTTGATGAGAAATTCTATGGCCCTGAGCGAGGCCACCTTTTCCAAAAATGGCTTGGTTCCGGTGATATGATGAACGTTTTCGCTGAACTTTTGTACAAGCTCTAGCACGTTTTCACCAAGATGATGGTGGATATAGTCAAATGACCCTTGAGGTACATCGATGTTTTTTTGCTTCATCGAAACCTTGGCTACGTAATTCAATGCACTCAAAATGTTTGGTTCATTGGAAAACTTGTCATCGTCTCCGATTTGAATCTGGAGCAAAATAAACCAAGTTATTTCACCTACTCTCGAAATTAAGTCTGGAAGGGTGACTTTTTTGTACTTGGGATTGATATTGCTGAGAACACTGATAATGTACCTTTCATTTATGTTTGAATTCTTCACGAGATAGGTTGCAATGATACGTGGCAAGTTCTTTTTGATAAGTTCGGGTTTAGCCATGCCGGCCGCCTCCGCTATTTCTTGAATGAAATCCGATTTGTAGTACTCCAATAATCGCGGAGTAGTGTATTCTTTTGTTCTATTAAGAAAGAATTTTTTAGTTATTCCGAGAAGCTCTGTAATTTTGGAAAATATACGAGCCTTTTTGATGATGACCTCTGCTATGCTGGGCAAGTACGGTGAAAGTAGCTTATAGGGAGCCAATTTTTTGGCAGATGCGATTTGAATGAAGCCGTTATATACGTAGTTGACGTGCTGTTCGTTGTTCTCGCCCAACAAGTCTATTAATTTGATGAACAACACACACAACCATTCGCCTCTAGATATGATGGAGAGCTCGACGAACGCTTTAATGGTAGACTCACCAAAGTGACGGCGAGATTCGCTGGCAAACTCTATCGCCGATATAGATCTAAAAATTAGCTTGAAATTAATATCTGTCTGTTCACATATTGGTTGTATGAGATACATGGGTAATATTCTGGAGATTGAAAGACGAACGTCACGATTCGAATTAGTGGATAATATTTGGAGGAGAAACTTGAATACAGTATCATTTTCAATATGTGAAGGAGGGTTGTAGCTGGCAAAGAGATTGTGAATTGAAATCAAGAGACTACAGCACAAAACCAGGTTGGCTTCTATGGTAGACCGGGCCGGGCCAAGTAAAAAACCACATATAATGTCGTTATAGTAGACCGCCATCTCTGGTTTTTCGTGAATAGATTTGCGGTAAGGGTCAATGGCCTCATATGGATTCTTATCTAGAGATCCAACCGCACATTTGGTACATTCTTGGACGGCAAAATTGTAGTCGTTGCTGACCAAACACGGGAACCGGCTTGTTGAGTTGAGTAGTGTCAAGAGTGCAATGGGACTGCCAAACTTGCCGGAGCTAGCCAAGTATTTGATGTGACTGATCCATGTCATGTAATCGATTGACGAGTTGGAGATAATATTGGCATTATCAGTATACATATCAGGAGTATCAGCATCCCTTGACCTTTTGAATCGCTGTTCATTGCCATTTATATCCTCATCTGTGAGATAAAACAAGACACTGTGAATCTGTTTGGAGACGGGGTCAGTTATATAGTCCAATAGTTGAGATCTTAAGGAGTCTAGGACAGGCTGGCCAAAAGGAGTGATGATATATTGGTTTAGGTCGGAAGTTTGGTACGGGTTGACGACAGCCACGTCGTCCAGTATATGGCCATAGCAGTAATTCAAAAGATGAAGAGCTTTCAATGGGACAGATACATCTCTGGTTTTAGCAGCCTTTGATATCACATTGCCCACATTGATGTATCTAACAAAGCTGTGATGTACGTTCTTATCTACGCAAAGCTTGAATACTTTTAGCAAGCCGATACCGACAGAGACAGAAAGGCTTGTGGTATCAGTGGAATTGATAAGAGAGGGAAACAAGTCAACAATCCATGAAAGTAAGCTGGAAATTTGGCTCCATTCTACCATTTCATTAAGGAACAAGGTATCCAGTAAGTTTATAATTAAAATAGATTTCAAGTCATCGATATCGCCAAATGGGGCCAGTTCAGCCAACACAAACCACAATTTACGAGCGAAACTCTCAAAGCGAAGGTGGAACTGAACGATATTTAGCCCGAGTTTGTTGGACAAGTCAAAGTCGTTCAATATAGTGAATAAATGCACCACTTTTATCAAGCGCTCTTGGAATTGCACCGACGAAGAGCTGGCCAAATGGGTTAAAAGGTACCCTAATTCCATTTCTACTGTCAGTATTAGGCGGTCACGTATAAGTTTGCGGTATTTTAAGCTGTGCAACTTGGTTGTGACAAGATTGATAATGTTGATGATAAACGACTTGATGAGGTTTAGACTTTCAATATGACCAGTATGGTGTACAAGATGGTTCAAGGCGAACAGAAGAGACCATTCGTAAAGAGGCTGCGATGCCTCAGTGACATCATCGGAGTCGATGGATCGTATATCTTTAGCATCTAGCTGCTCGTTCAAGAGATGAAGACGTTTTGATAGCACTAATTCAAGGGCAGAGACAAGACGGCGAAGCAAGTCGCAAGCACCAGGAGCCCAAGATCCGCGTAGTTCAACAAGTTGGTCATTGGAAAAGCTGTAAAGGTATAGAATTAGTTTCTTGTAGTCGGTATTGTCATCGGTATTGATATTAGATTCGAGGTCTGTGAGGAAAAGTTCGAGGTCTGCAGGGCTTATTTTGCCATTAGACATCAAGTGGCCAGATGAGTGGGTTGGGAGTGTAGTGGTGATTTAAGAACAATATACAATAACTGATAATATCAGTAGACGCGGTCGCTTCGAGAAGACGGCAGTGCGACTTAGCGAGACTTGGTAAGACTTGGCGAGCGTTAGCGAGAAATAATCAATGAACAACGAGAGAGTGAGAAGAAGGCAAAAGGTACACCTTTTGTATAGTGCGATGTCCAATGCGTTGAGTATCTGGTAAGATGTTGACTGGAAGCGAGTCGTGAGGACGATATAGGAATAAGAATAGAAAATGGTATAGTATCTTCTGACAATAAAATGTTTTGCAGCAAAATTTGTTGACTTGACGAGTAAAGAGCGGTGCATGAATGTGGGCATACTTTGGGTGCAAGCGGCAGCAATGCGTGGCCATTTCGGGTCTTGCAGCCAGCCCAGTCACACATTTATGGCAATGGTTGAGATGAGAGAAACCGCTCGGACCTTACTCTACAATGGCACTCTACAATAGTACAAGCTTCTCTGCGATATGACAAACTGCCCTGAGATAATACGAACCATACTATCGTAAACTTCTACGATTGACAACGCACTGCGGCGGGTCAATTGGCTAGCTGCATGAAACGGCTACACAAATTGGCTCCACATAGGCACGGCTCCTTAGGGCTGTTTATATTTGTTGTCGCTCGTTTCGCCCCCCTTCTGAATTTTCTGCAGTTGTGTATTATACAGCGATACAATCTAAATAGGTATGCATGGTGACCCCTGGGGATCGGGTATGTGACTACTGGCCGTAGTTGTTGGGTCTTTTGAAAAGCAATATATGGGGCTCTGGAGCATGGGTCTCGTAGTGGGCCCATCCTAGCGACTGAGTGATGCCCAATCCTCTCCACTCTTCTTCCAATAATATTCTGAGAGTGCCTGTTTCGGGATTGAAGTAGTCTTGTGGAATAGCCTTGAGCATATTTTTGGGCAACATTACATGTCGATATTCGTGGGTATCATCACTATATCTTGGACTGTAGTGGATCATGTCTTGGAACTCCAAGACCTTGGCTCGTTCTGTGTCGGTTAAAAATCTGGGTTTGGTCATTGTGGCGGGTGCTGCCGAGTGTTGTGTCCTGTAGACCTAAGAGGTGTTCGATTTCGATGAGTTTAACTTCAGTTTGAGACTTTAGAAAAAACGCGTAAGTGGATTTGGGGGTGGTAGGAGAGATCTACAAATCAACGGATGTTACAAGGTATCGCCTAGAGCTAGTGCGGGCTTATACATATGGGATGTAAGGGAGGAGGCTTCATACGCCCTTCCATTAGGTATGAATTGACTTCAGGCCGCCTTCCCACCTTAGTTGCCGTCCTTTCCAGCCGCGAGGCTGTAAAATACACTTTCGGCTCGCTGCTGATTTTCTTATTGACCCTTTTTTATTTGCTGCAAACTGACATAACTACGGTGACAAACTTTGTTGCAACGGCATCCTGGGTAGATCCGAACTATGTATACTATTACCAGGTACCCATCGTGGCCCTTCTTTATAGCTCAGGCTAGTTTGACTGGCTTCAGCGTCAAATCATTCCTCTACTAGTGACCGTTGAAAACTTTCCATCTTGTGCTAGTTTAGTATCCTAGCACTTATATGGAAGCACACTAACACCCAATATCGATGTTTCTGAGCATAGCTGATATTATTAGCCTTGAGGTTGATAGACTGAGTCGATTCTGAAATGGCAGCTCACGTGAATTTTCACGTATGGACTGTTATGCACCATCAGTGTGATATTCACAATACTTCAGTTACCGTATGGAGATACAATTGCGTCATCAACGCTTCTCGCAACTAATTGGATAACACCAGTAAATAGCCAATAAATCCATGTTAAAATGGGCTATTATGGCATAGAATGCTCTCCTGGCGACCTTTGGACGGCGTTCAAACAGGGTTTTCATATGGCACTAGTAGATACCGTGCATTTGCTTGATCCTGAAGTGGCCAGTAACGTCATTTTGAAGCTATGCCCTCCTCAAGGCACAGATATCACCGAGTATGTCCGTGCCCATCTTATGCCTGGTATAAAGCACTACCTTTTAGACGTGCCGTATCTCGTGGTTGTGGAGCCTACACCAGAGATTGTAGCCCACTTTGGTGTTATTGCTTCTGAAATACCGGGCACATCTCTATTAGTTCCCCTAAACAATGACTCTCGGTGGTGGCACTGGTGGACTCGTTTGAAACCGCTCGGAATCGGACTTCTGTTACGGCAAGAAATGGCTAGTTACGATTATCACTGGAACTCTGAAATGGCCCAGTTGCTTCTTCTTTCCAATTTCACAGATCCTCGTACTGCAATGTTGACCGCAGCTTTTGCAGAGGCAACTATCATATTGCCACATATATCTCATCTCAAGCCTGCCAAGAAACTTGCACCATCCAATCCGAACTTACTAATTGATCCGTTGCAACCGTTGCGAGACGATATGCCTTTGAATATTTATACTCAGTTTGAGCTTGACGAAAATAAGTACGACCAGTACGAAAGGGCCATTGAGTTGGCCCTACAAGACTTGGAACCGCTTTACGACCGTATAAAAGTACTAGTAGTAGGACCGGGCCAAGGCAAGTTGATCGACAAGCTCTGCCATGTTTCTCGTGGCTACAAAGTTTCGATCGTGGCCATTGAAAAAAATATTAATTGTATACAGTTACTAAACGAGAAAAGCCTGGGTTGGCCAAATGCGGAGATTGTTCATGGCGATATCCGAGACTTTGATTTGCTGCCCAATTTGGTGATATCTGAATTATTGGGCTCTTTTGGTGATAATGAGTTGTGTCCCGAGATTTTGTCTAGTCTTAGCACCAAGAATTCGACCAAAATTATGATTCCCACGAGTTACACCAACTTTTTGCAGCCAGTGTATACACCAGTGCTTGACCGGGTTCCTTTGCGGCCGTATCTCTGCAACCTAACTAAAGTTGTGCCTTTAGATAAAGTCCAGCCTGGATGGAGCTACGATCACCCATCAGTGTATTCTCTAGAAACGAGTAAATCATACACTTTTGTTTCGCAGTATACGTTCAAAATCAACTGTTTCTACGGGTATTTTGAGAGCAATTTATATGGACACTTTAACATTTCAATATCAAAGGAGAATGCTCACAAAGATGAATACTGCAACTCGTGGTATCCTATTTTGTTTCCAGTAGCGGTTAGCGAGGTAGCAGAAGGAGAGGAAATTGTTTTTAGGATTAGCCGAAGGTGCGATGATAAGAAGGTTTGGTACGAGTGGTCATATAATGGAAATGTCTACAATAGTGAAGGACACGATTACTCCATGAGCCTCTAGTAACTAAATTTGATTATGGCCAACTTGAACCATAGCCTATGATAGTACCAGTAGAATATTGTACCCAAAAGCCATTCTGGTGAATGTTTTGATAGCTCATTATATGATGAATTATGCGTAGCTAGGATGTTTGTGTACCTCCCAGGCGCAGCTTCAAATTCTTTTAAGTGACCTAATTCTCTACGGATCTCTCGATGCAGTTAACCAATTGATCATACCCACATAAAATTATTCAAGCTCCAATATATTATTCAGATATTATTTGTATACTATTTATGAATTTTTTGGGAATTATTATTGTATTATCTATGTATTATCTATGTATTATCTATGTATTATCTATGTATTATTCTCAAATCATCAATGCATTATTTATAGTAGGTAATTAATAAAGATGTCATTTATTTTTGCAAGTTGATTACTTATCCAATAAATAACGAAACAAGAAGCAAAAGCTTCTAAACGTATCTAACTCTATTAGATTAATGGAGGTAAAAAACCATTGAGTTGATAAATTCGGAGGTGAACTGGGTCGAGGAAAAGGGTAGCCGATTGATGCTATTTTTGGGGCTTAGGGATAGAGATAAGAAAGAACCAAACCGTTCGTAATTTTGGTCATGGCGACTTAAAAATGGTAACCTGCTATGGGAATATTACAATATCCTGCACATAGGTCTCGAAAAGTTGCAAAAATTTGCAACAGACCAAGTTTGGGTGCAAAAATTCAGCACGACGTGTATGTCTACTGTATCATCTATACGCATTATGTATCATGTTTAGGCATACCGTACTAAGTATAGGCATCCTGTATCAAGTAAAGGCAACCTGTATTATGTATAGGTATCATGTATCACGTATAAGCATCCTGTGTCATGTATAGGCATCCTGTATTATGTATAGGCATCCTGTATTATGTATAGGTATCATGTATCAAGTATAAGCATCCTGTGTCATGTATAAGCATAATGTATCGAGTATAAGCATCCTATGTCATGTATAAGCATTATTAGGTCGTTGAGGTATGCAGCACAGCGAGCACGCAGAGCGTATCTGGTATTTGCCCTATCAAGCTGGTATCTGACACGAAGAGTGAGTATTTGGTATTTCCCATTCAACATGACGGCAGATACCTCGCACAGCGGAGTGTATCTAGCACGTCCTACTGATCAAAGTCGAGTGAGTATTTGGAATGCAGTAAAAATTCAACGTACTCATAATAACGGGCGGGTTTTATTTACAAGTTCAGCATGTTGTAAAAATGGCGCTACGGTTTTCACAACGGGTCCAATAGGTTGCAGCTTTCCAAAACTATCTTGTATCACACCATCACTTTCAGAGAAATTGACCATATCAGGTGCTATTCACACAACCCGAAGAATTGTCAATTTTCCAAACGATCTTGAAAAACGACAACATACTGTAGATTAGCCCATGACAAAAGATCCACACGAGTCAGAAAAAAGTTGGGCCACATTTGACTGCGCGTTGTCAGCTACTGAAAAAACTACTATCTGAGCTTTCTATTTTTTATTATACTGATCATTACTTTATCGCTGTATATACATGCATGGCTCTTCAATATTGGAGTGGTTTAATATTTTCAGATTTATGGCTTGTGGAGTCTTTTCTTTTAGGATCGGACCTGTGCGAGGTCGATCGGTGAGATTTAGAACGGTGAGATTCAGAACGGTGAGATCTACGGGAGCTGGATCTGTGAGAATCAGACCGTTCTTTTTTATGTGAATGTGATCCACGAGAGTCTCTATCTTTATCATCTCTTTCTCTTTTATGTCTGTCTTTTCTCGTGGGTGATCTTTCTCTATCAGGCTTTTCTCTTCTGTGCACTGATTGACGTTCTCGTATTTTAAGCAATGGATCATCAGCAAGGTCTTTTCGAGGCTCGGCCTGGGTACCTGTACTCAAGATTCTGCTAATTTTATCACTCGTGTTTTTGTTTCGAGATGCAAAGCCTTTGTTTCCCTGTAATAAACTCTCGGCCTTTTCCTTGCCCTCGGTAAACTCTTCACTCTTTTCTATGAAGCCCGCTTCATTTTTGGTACTTTTGGAATGAGGAACATCTTCGTACATCCAGTTAAGTTTGTTGAGCTTCAATTTTTCATTATTGGTTAGGTCGTTGGTCTGAAAGTCTTCGCCATGCTGAAGTTTCAAGAGATTGATGTACTCTTGTTCCTTGGATAGTTCTTCGTTACGTTCCCTTATTTTTTTAAGTTCAGCCAATTTGGCCTGCTCTTCTTCCCATACCTTGGTCTGGTTCTTGACAAGAGCCGGGTTCCATGATTTTTTAAGGTTCAAATCTCCTGCCATTCTTGGTGATGATGTGATGAGATGAGGTTAGATGAGACTTGTGGGGAGCGAGCGCAGAAATACAGAATACGCGCACAGCAAGACTAATAAGAAATGTAGATATAATAATCTCATATATCTTTCCTTGAAAGTCTAGAGATATACAGCGGCATCAAGAAGAATAAGAAGAACAAGAAGATAATTGAGGCACAGGGTACCAGCTAGACTACGAGGTTGTTTATTGGAAATGGCAGTAAGAATCGTGTAGGGAAGCTAGCGAGAAATAGCGAGAAATAGCGAGAAATATAGCGAAAAACTTTGAGAAATTATAATTAGGAGCGACCAACTATAGCAAGAACACCAACGGGATGAGATAAACCACAGCACGAAACTCCTCACCACTATTTTCAAGCAAGATCATAACAATAAACCCTCTAAATGTAGCGCTAGGAGATTTAAAAAACCACCACTTAACCTTCACAGCTCGTTACGCCAGCCCCTCACCTGTTGGGAGCGTGTGACCGACGTAGGGCGGAAACATAATCTTGACAGAACAAGCTAGAAACAAGAACATGCCCCGAACATTCAGTGATACCTGACCACTCGCTACGCTTCGTAGGATATACTGAATTTGCCACTCTACAATTTTACATTATTAATTCTCGCGTATAATTATAGCTACACGCCGATAAGCAGCCAGGCTTTGACCTTTTGACTACGGAACAGTACTAAATACTGACGGTCTACGGTGCCCTCTATTGAAGGGCACCCACCTATTCCTCTTATGCTAGCATCATCATAAATCCATTAGAAACCATGGATCTTGATGTTCTTCTTTGGTAACTGCAACTGGGTGGTTAAAAACTCACTGACCTTAACTCTTTGATCCCCTTGCATTTGAATGACTTCTCCTAACTCTTCATCCTTGACGATGTTACCGTTACAAGCAAAGTCCTTCTTCAAGACCTTCAAAATCTTCTTCAAGTCATATTCACTAGGTAATCCTTGAACGGTGGTTAAAGTCTTTCTACCATTACGTTGTTGAATACGGATATGAATGTAGTTGGTTGGCTGAGCTTCTGAATCACCAGTGTCAGCGAATGGGTCAAATGCGTTTAGGTTTTGGATAGTTGACATAAAAAAATCACTCGAGTTGTGGTACAAATATCTGTTTTACTGACAGTGTAGTTGGAAAGAAGGTCTTCTATTATCTTTGCCTTTTTTTTTTGTGCCACGGAGCAGGTCAGCCCGCTTACGTCAGCAAGCATTCATCTCCTGGATTCTCGCAATGTCGACTCGTTGGGCTGGTTACCCGGCCGCTCGATAAGCCCACCCAACCGTTCGCACTGCTGGCATGTGATCCCAACACAACATCCGTGCCGCAGTACTCCGCAAACCCACCAGTTGAATGAAAATGATAATCAGTGAAATAATCGCCATCGTTGTCTTCCTTTCTCCAACGACCTGCATCCCACCAAAACTGTCAAACATTTGCATATAGCCAAGCCTCACTTCCGCACCGATGTCTGACAAAAATGATGCAGTAGCCCAAGCAGCTAAGGTCTCCAAGACTTCGCCCGACACCAAAGCTGATCCAAAGTCTACTCCAGAGAAGACATCAAAAATAGTCACAGCTGAACACGAGAAAAAGAAACAGGCATTTGTAACAAGAACTATCTGGTCGTTGCTTATGATTGTTTTTTTCGGAACTGTGCTTTCTTCGGGCCACTTGCCGCTCATTGGCGTGGTGCTTGTTTCGCAGATCCTCACTTTCAAGGAGATCATCTCGCTTACCGCTGAACCTGCTAGAGAAAAAGAGATTCCATACAACAAATCGTTGAACTGGTACTTTTTGGTTGCCACGTTGTACTACTTGGATAGTCAAAGTCTCTTCAATTTCTTTCAAGACAGAATATTAGCCAACCGTTTCTTGACTTTCTTTGTTATCAATCACAAATTTGTCAGTTACTCATTATTTATTGCGGGTTTCATTTTTTTTGTGTGGACTCTTAAAAAAGGCTATTACAAGTTCCAGTTCGCGCAATTGGGTATTACGCACATGACCTTGTTGTTGGTGGTATTCCAATCCCATTTGATCATCGACAACATTTTGAACGGAATTTTCTGGTTCTTTTTGCCATGTTCTTTGGTTATTGTCAATGATATCTTTGCCTACCTTTGTGGAATTACCTTTGGTAAGACCCAATTGATTGAAATCAGCCCCAAAAAGACCGTCGAGGGTTTTGTGGGTGCTTGGATCTGTACTGGTATTGCTGCTACGATCTTCTCTTTTGTTTTGTCTAAAAGTGACTACTTGATCTGCCCGGCCATCAACTTGCACACCCACTTATACAACTTTCCCCACTGTGAACCGGCTCCTGTGTTTATTCCTCAGATATACCAATTGCCCCAAAACATAGTGGACTTTTTTGGCGGAAGATTCGAGATCATCACCTTCAAACCAGTTTACTTCCATGCTGCGATGTTGGCCACTTTTGCTTCATTAATTGCACCATTTGGTGGATTTTTTGCCTCGGGTTTAAAGAGAGCTTTTGGCATCAAGGACTTCGGTGACACTATTCCGGGCCATGGTGGTATTACCGACAGATTGGACTGTCAATTCTTGATGGGATCCTTCAGTTACTTATACTACCAAACATTCATCTCCGTCAATAACATCAACATCGGTAAAATCTTACAGTTGACCATCATCAACTTATCTATCCCTCAAATACTCCAGCTTATAAAAAGTTTGTTGAGATACTTGAATAGCCTAAACGTTATTGACGACGACAAGTTGAAGGTGTTATTTAATATCTTGGACAATTAATTCATCAGTTTGTGGCTTTGAGCACATATACTTGTACATATGACTCTGCTCAATCCATCTGTAATCATTCATATTTCTAGAAAACGTATACAATATACACCTAATATTAACAAATAGAAGCTATATCGTATAAACAATATACACCTAGTAAATGGAAGCTAAGATAAGCTTCGTTTACATTGTGTGATGATGGCATCAGTTGGTAGGACTAAGTATATTTGGCATTTAAAAGGCCCTAGGCGAGGCAGTGTGAATTGTCCAAAACTCAATAGTGGTCACTAAAAGGCTTAAATGTTTTGGCGAATTGCACCCATTCCGAAAGCGGAACTAGACCAGGACAGCACGCCTTTTTTGGATGCGATGTGACCCAATCGAGCTGGCCGCACACCTTTTTTTCCTGGTATGATGCCCGATTGAGAAGTGCGTCACGTGCTGCGCCCGATTACTGCGGGTTCTGACCCAATTGGGCGTTTGTGCTACCGAACCCGACTGACTGCAATTTGGCTGCAATCGAAAATTCATACCAATGGCTGGCACTTAGCATCTAAATTGGTAGCTAGCTTATGATATGATACAGTTGCTTCCAGCGATCGCGCGTATCAAATTTTTGTATTTGGGTATTAACCAGCCCGTATGATGCGATCATCGAGGAAAAGCGTGGATCAAAACCCATCTTGGTGAACCTATAAGTAGATTGAAAATTCGCTTACTCTCGAATCTCTCCGCAGCTATTCCACTTTCTTTAACTCCACTACGTTCCTTGATCCCCACGCTCTTTAACGCCAACTACTACGTTCTTTACATTACACGCTCTTTTATAACACTGTCACCACATTCGTTCTACTGAGCTCATTAACAATTTACATTACATCCCAATGATTAATCAGATTTCAGTGATATTGGCATTGGCCGGGGCAATCAATGCCGCCCCTTTACCTGCCTTGATTACCAGGTACCACACTGCCCCTGCAGTCACCACCACTCAAACTTACACCACCGGAACAACCACCGAATACTTGCCACCGGTAGAGGTGTTGATATCAGACGGTGCTACATATACCTTCACGATGACCAACGAAGCATGGGGAACCACTGCTAGTACTCGTACATCTATAATTAACAAGGATGCTGAGCCCGCAACCACTCCTGCAGCTGAAGCGCAGACTACTCCTGAAACCACACAGGCTCAAACCACACAGGCTCAGACCTCGCAAGCCCAAACCACGCAAGCACCAGCACCACAAAACACCCAAACATCTTCTACACAAGCACCAGCACCACAAAACACCCAAACGTCTTCTACACAAGAAGAATCATCATCCTCTCCAGTCGCTCAAACTTCGGCCGCACCTGTAATCTCAGTCTCGATTGGGCTTTCTCTGGGCACCTCCGCTAACCAGCCGCAGCAAACTTCTTCGCAGCAAATTTCGCAGCCAAACCAGCAATCTACAACACCAACGACTTCTACCTCTGCATCTAGCTCCCAATCCCAGCAGCCTAGTGGAACTTCAGATTCAGGAACTATCTCGCCTCCTTCCAGTATCGTGTACTCGCCTTATTCAGACGACGGTAGCTGTAAGGACCAGTCTACCATAGATAGTGATCTCCAAATGATTTACAACAAGGGAATTAAAAAGATCCGTATTTATGGAGGAGACTGTAATCTTTACACTGCAACTTTGCCAAAATGTGCTGATTTGGGCATCAAAGTCAACCAAGGGTTGTATTTTACTACTCTGGGTGCGGATTCCATCGACCAAGATGTGTCCAATTTGATTGACTACGGAAAATCCAACGGATGGGGAGTCTTTGACTTCATAACTGTGGGAAATGAGGCAGTTAATGACAAGCGTTTGTCAGTGCAACTGTTGTTAAGCAAGATCTCATCTGTGAAAAGCCAATTGAAAAGTGGTGGATACGAAGGAGATGTAACCACCTCTGAACCCCCCGTGTCATTTTCGACTTATCCCGAATTATGCGATTCGTCATCTCCTATCGATATCGTAGGTATAAATCCTCACTCATACTTTGATGCAGATGTGGATGCTTCTCAAGCAGGCTCTTTTGTCGCCGGCCAAAAGAGTTTAGTTGAGGGTGTCTGTGGAAGCAAGCAAGTGGTGATAACGGAAACTGGATATCCATCCAAGGGTAACACCAACGGTAAAAACGTTCCATCTACTTCAAATCAGGAAACAGCTATCAAGTCAATCATAGACTCCACTGGTGGTGAAGTCACTATACTAACTACCTACAATGATTATTGGAAGAGCCCTGGTACTTACGGCATCGAGCAATATTTCGGAACCATTTCATTATTTGATTAAATAGAATAATGAAAGTAAAATGTATATTATTTATTAGCCATTTAGTAATGAAAAAACAATATATATTGGCCTTCACTAGCCAATTCGTAATGAAAGTAACATTAATTAGCATTTACTAGCCAGCTGTTAATGTAACGTAACATTAGTCTGTGGATATAGCCAACTTATTCATTTATCAATATACTTCATTTATACATAATTGTATCGTACCAGCTAGTTACTTAGCAAGCGGGATAATTGGTGACTCCTGTGGTTTTGAGAGTAATGTTTTGCGGTACTTATATGTTTAAAATTCAATGACTTTCGTAGGGAAAAACTCGTCAATTAACTCCAAATAATACGGCTTCAACTCCTCTACATCGTATTGCTTGTCTGTCTTTGAGTACAAGTCGTATGAATTGAATGCCTTGACTGCTTTCAACATTTCTTTATCATGCTCGTCCATGAGATAACTGTACGCATATTCCTGGTGCCATGGATAAAATGAATGATACCGTATCATAGCTAGTGCCTCCGGGGGTAGCACAGAGCTCTGCTTGGCTATATGATACATGTACTCGTCATGGCCCCAACTCAACATGACTTTGTCCAATCCACAGTGTCGCGAGTAGATTCCATACTTGGTATTATAAAGGGGGTTGAGAAAGTCGGGGTTTGCTTTAAAGCTGTTGGAAAATATAATCTTTTTCAGAAACTTACACCCCACTGGAAATGTATCGCCTACAACATCCCATTGGCCTATTGAGTCGAAAAAGTAAAGCAACTTTCCAAGATCATGAATGAGTCCTACCAACTGAAACCATCTAGGCTTGTTGTCGCGTCGTATAGCTTCGGCGGTTTGCAATGCATGGTCGATTTGGGAAAGCTCTGTGTCTGGATCGGAGTCGTCTAGAAGCTTATTGAGCCGTTCCAAACCCTCCCAAATCGTCATACGTGCTCTAGATTTGGTTTTGAAGTTGATACGTGACTGGATATTGTACGCCACCGTCTGTTTCTCATGTTGCTCTTCGTAAAACAGCTTTACTCGGCCGCAAGCTAGCTCGTACTGACGAAACGACTTGGAGTCAATATTTTTGTACTGTTCGGAAAGGCTCGACCAGTCGTCTGGATGAGAGTCTTTAGGATCGTTTGAAGTCACTTTAGCCATATTGGCATCCTCTTTGGGGCTATCACTGTCTTGATTCTTCACTGTCTCTTGGTTGGATTGCTCGTTGGGGTTGATCATATCTGATATGGAGCATCTTTGGGAGTTATCAGCTACTTTTCTGTGCTTTTCTATCCTGGAATCATGTCGTATTTCATCTTTTAAACGATTAATAAGCTGCACTTCGTTGTCTAAGCTTTCCAAAATAGCTCCGTCTTTGGCTGCAGTGGGGAGACCAGAACTTGGATCTGAACCAAATTTTCGCCCTGTGCGTTCTTCTGATCGCTCGGATCCCAGCTTGGTCTTGCCGACTTTGTGTACTGTCATTTAGAGAGTGTTTGCTTGGTGTTCGTTTCTCTGCTGCTTTTAACTTTTTTGATCTTTAGTTTTTGTGCTGCGGCTGCGAAAATAATCCTTCAAAGCCTAGCTAATAAACAGACTACTGTAATTCAAGGGGATTCTACAAAGAGTATGGCTTCATTAAGTTTGTAATATTGTACCTTGGTCATCTCGGTGATAAAGGATATTTACGGCTTAGCAATAGTGCGCTAAGAGGCTCCTTTTCACTGTTTTTGGTGGCTTTCGTTTATAATGACTGGTTAAATCTGATAAGTGCTTTCATCAGCTTGGAAGCTCCACAAATTCTTGCTTAAATGTCCGAGGCGCTCGCATCAACTTTCGTATATATAGATAATTACTTTGAACGCTTGACTGAAAGTCGGCAGTATGATGCACCCTATATTTCATCCCTTCTCTTTCGTTGTTGCCCACTTTTTGTCATTTCTTCCCAATTTCCCTTCAAAATCCTTCCTCTCAATCCTATGCATTTATATTATAGAACCGGAGTACACGTCCTTGCCTTATCCTGTTCTTGCCCGTTCTATACATCCTCTCCCTCTTTCTCTTTCTCAGCCTTTTCCTTGGTTATTGGACCACGGTCTTCGGTATTACTGTATCACTTCCGTTAAAATAAACCGGCTGCGGCTGTTCTCTCAATTTATATTATAGTGGTGGTCAGAGAAATTGATCATTACGCCCATATACGGCATTCAAGTGCACAACAATAAGACAGTGCCAACGCTATAATGTTTTCAGTGCATTGATGCTTGCACAACTTCATTTTGTAAAAGTGCACTTTATTCATCTTTATATATTGATATGAATATTCTTGCTAAAATACATAATGTAAACCCTAAATTTTAATACCCTACTCGAATCTGGGCTCCAATATTAATTTACCCATAGGAATATCTGATTGACCTTTCCCAAATGCAAACACAGAGTTACCTCTGACAATTGTCTCCATAACTCTACCTTGGAACTCCATTCCATTGTAAGCAGTCAACTTGTTCTTGAAAAAAGTGTCCTTGTTGTGAATGATGTACTTTTCTTCCGGATCGAATAATAGCAAATCAGCATCGTATCCAGCCTTTATTTTACCTTTACAGTGACTCAATCCAACTTGTTTGGCGGTATTGATCGAACACCATTTGTTGATTTCCTGGAACGTTACAGGTGGGTCAAGCTTGAGCCCTTCAGTGTACAAAATAGGCAAGCCAAATCCTACAGAGGAAATACCTCCCCATGCTCCAAAGAAATCACCCTTTTCCAATCCCTTCAATTCGGGCGTACAAGGCGAATGGTCTGAAACAACAGTGGTAATTATATTGTTTCTAAGTGCTCTCCATAACAATTTTCTGTTTTCATCTGTTCGGATTGGGGGACAACATTTGAAGTGAGTAGAGCAGCTCGATATCTTTTCGGCGGAAAGTGAAAGGTAATGGAAACATGTTTCGGCTGTGATTGGGAGTCCCTGGGACTTGGCTGCTCTGATCAATGGCACTGCTTCATGGGTGGCTAGATGCACAATATGTAGTGGGACAGTGGGGATTTTTGTGGAGCAATAGATGATTTCGGCGATAGCGGTGGTTTCGAAATTGTCTGGTCTTGAAGCCAAGAACGACGCGTACGAAGTGGGGTCGATATCTGCCAATAACGAGTTTTCTTGTTGAGCCAATAATAGCGGGGTGTCTGTTTTTCTGTATTTTGGATCTTTGTCCATCTCCATAGCTGCGTAAAATGGTGATTCGTGGGGTTGTCTGTGGGATTCGTTATTGGCCAATCTGGCAATATTACCGTAAGTAGGTTCGGCTGCTGCTAAGATCGGCGATTTGGCTAAGGCCTTGGCCTGGCTATCTGTTAAAATAGAATGATCTATAGATCCAGCATGATTGTGTGGTAACGTACAATTCTCGTGCTCTTCATGATAATCACACCTATTGTTTTTTAACAAGTGTACAACAGGTTTCGGAGCCCTACTTATAAACGAAGCAGACATTCCAAGATTGAAATCTTCCACTTCTGATGAAAGTGTATCGACTCGGTTGTCTTGGTTAGGAATGGCCAAGTGTTTGGACGAATTATACTCTTCATCGGAGCTTTCATCTTCTATAGAAAACTTGGGGACGGACGCGATCAACCTGGGAGAAGTATCAGCTTGTTCTTCAAGTGTTATAGAAGGACTGTGGTGGCTAGAAGGTTGCATTTCGGCGTGGAACATCAACATAGTTTTAGAGTCTTCAACCTCTTTCATAGCTTGTAAAATGTAGCTGGGGTTTATGGCAGGAAACTCATCAACACCACTTTCAATTAAAAAACCTTTAAACCCTCTGACACCCATAGAGATCAACGGTTTCAAATCATTCAAATTGTCTGGGACCATTCCGCCCCAAAAACCCACATCGACCCAAGTCTTCCCCTTGGCAGCTTCGATCTTTAAGTTGAAATTGGCAATCGTGGTGGTTGGAGGAATGGCGTTCAAAGGCATATCAATAACAGTGGTGACACCTCCAGAAGCTGCTGCCTGTGTACCGGTAACGAAGCCTTCCCACTCTGTTCTACCAGGCTCGTTTAAATGGACATGGGCGTCAACCAACCCAGGCATTATCACAAGAGGACTGACATCACGATGATCAACCGGCAATACTCCGTATACTTGAAGGATCGGGTCATCAGCCGCCAATATTTGTTTATGAACGTGCAAGATCTTACCTGATTCAATCAGAAAGATGACCGTGGCGGGTAATATTTGGGAACCCACCAAGACTTTTGAAGAAGCTAATGCACGAGACATGGTTTGACAAAATAAGTAAGACTAAAGCCCACGAATCGTCTTGGTTTTTATAATATATAAAAAAAAATGTTGCTAAGAAGCGTTGTGAAGAAAGACCACACGGTATGAAAATTGGCTGTAATTTTTGACGGAGATTCGACGCCAAACGTTTATGCTAGATTAGCTAAGCTATGCATTTACCCCAGTACTTATGGAAATAGCGGAGCCAAGCGGAGTCTATTATGCATAGTGAAGGGCTCAGGGCTATTACGGATACCTGATCTAGTCATGGGCTCTTGAGGCGCCAGACCTGTCCGCTTCCGGCCAAATGATCTCCTGTGAGTAGTCCATGCTATTGGTTACCGGGATCGGGCGCTGCAATATCGGAATTTGGCAGTGCTGCTTTTGCAGCGATAGCAGATTAGCAGATAAGAACTTTTTTTGGGGAGCGGGATCTCAATCCGTGGTCACGTGATCCGAACCTTGCTAACGTTTTCTCTGCCCAAAGATTGCAACACCTGCGTCAGAGTATAGGCAAACTGGGGTCCTCTTGAAAGCGGTAGCCCCGGCGCGTGCACTTGTGATAGCACCTTCGTACGGTTTTGGCTCGTTCTATATGTCTGCTCGATGTACTGCCTGTGAACCTGCTGGCAAGAAGGCGGCATGTTCCGATGACTTCGGGCATCTCCGGCAGGTCGATGTTTCGAGCGTGTGTATTAGAAATTTGTCGCCTTCCGCTGCCTGAAATGCGCACTTCTACAAAATAAGCCCCAGAAAAATCGGCCAGGGCTGCGGTTCAATTTCCGATGTATATTTGGATCATGTGAAGACCATGTCATATGACACCCGGCTAATTATGAGCGGTCACATGCGCTTACACGTGCTTAGTATGTAATCAATTGTTTTCCACTTTTGGAGTTGGCAGTACCTTCCTGGTAAAACTTGGCCAAATCTTGGGACTCGTTAAAGGCAGTGTGGATCGAAGGGGCATCGTTGAGCTTGCCATCTTCGTACCATTCAACAATTTGGTCCAATGTCTTTTGTTTTAATTCAGCGTTGTTCTTTAATAATGCCGTAACCCAGAATCCGGCACTGGTTATGTTCTTGAAGATGTGCAATGAGGTTGGTAAGATGACTGGTTGCATGGACATACCACCGTAAGTGAGCATCAACCCGTTATTTGCCAATTTTCTGGCTATTCCTGTGGAGTTCTTGCCTCCAACACAGTTAAGGGCAAGCTTGATTTCCCCGCCGGTTTCTTTGGTCCATTGCTTGATAGTCGCACCAAATTCTCTGCTGGCGTTGTCTTCTTCAGTGATAACCTGAGTCGCACCACTTTTTTCCTTCAATTCGCTCACCAAATCCTTTAAATTTTCTCTATCTCTAACTACGCTAATGGAGTTAATTCCAAGAATCTTACCGATTTGACTAGCATACTGTCCCACGGCCGAGTTACCACCATTTTGTATAAACCAATCCTTTCCGGGGGTCAACTTGACGTAGTGAGTCAACATGAGATAAGCAGTCAAAGGGTTAACGGAAATGGTGGCTCCCTGATTGATACTAAGACCCTTGGATTTGCCAGCTTGCTTGGCTTGTTCAGGGTTACGAAGGGCAAGAAACTTGGATTCGTCTTCCAATGCGTGAGTGCGCCACGTGCCAAGATTAACATTGGCAGGAATCACCCAATCACCCACCTTAAATTTGGAAACTTGGGGGCCTACATGTAAAACTTCAAACAATCCTTCGTTGCCACACACCAGAGCTGGCTCGTCAGTGCCAAACTCGGTTGTTGGTTCGGGCTTTGAAGGATAGACGCCTTGGATCTGGTTGATATCACTAGGATTGATTGGAGATGCTAATGTCTTGACAATGACCTGACTGTCGCCAATTTTGGTCTCGTCTATCTCGTACTTGTGAGTGGTCAAAACATCTTTTGGCTCTCCGTGTTGTTTATAAAGAACAATGTGTGAAGTGATCATGGTTCTGATTTGGGATCTTTGAACAAAACGCTTCGAAATTGATGTAAGCATAATTGCAGAAAAAGATAGTACCAAGAGATGTTACTTGAATAAGCGCTTCATATATTAATGCAATTGCTATTGACTGTGATGTGTGCAGGACGGTCGCAGCCAGAGCTGCCAACAAAATGCAGCCAAAAGGTGAGCATCCGTGGAGCTGAAGTGGGGATCGCCTATTATGCTTAGTAGTAGTTTAACTTGTATTAGATTGCTGGCTACTTTTAAAGTGGCTAATTTTAAAGTGGCTACTTTGTGTTTTCTGTACAGTGGACAATCGCTCTAAAAAATTGATTGACATAATCAAACATAGTACGAGTATCATAAAGCTAGTAGACTTTACCTATATGGATCGATGCAACTGAATCGAGATACAGCTAGAGACGCCTAGTTAGTTTCATTGTTTATACGATCAATCTTCCTTTTTTTCTCTGGCCAACTTTTGGGCCCTCTTCAACTTGATGTTTTGCATCGTACCCAAAATAAAGTACACAAAGTTAAAGAAAACCACCCACAACTCAGGCTCAATGAATTTTTGAGCAATCACTAGAGACACAAAAGAGGTGATGAGCGAGGATCTGAGAATGGCTGCATAGTTATTCTTTAATCCTGCGGAAATGACTTTGAGTGCACGCGAGATTTCCTGCTTGGGAGAGGCACCTGACCATTTGTAACCATTGATTATGGAGATCCACGCGGTAAACGTAGCAGACAAGAGGGGAGTGACTGTTGATAATGAAGTCAAGATTTGAAGCACCCGAGTGAGGGCAGTGAACGGCGGTTTGTAAACCTTGTTGATGATTTTGTAAAGAGTATGACTGAGAGGAGTAGCGATCAAACTCCCGTAAATAATCATCGTAACCAATTTGGACGAGAAAACATGTTTAACTTTATGACCCAAAATATTGGACTGTTGGTATTCCTTGGTGATCACCGATGAGGTGATTTCGTTGAGTCCCAGAAATAACCCAGAAGTCACCGACTTGGTGAGTAGTGGGTATGCTGCCAAGTAGCCCAAATACTGTGTGTTAAGTGATTTGACGTTGACCGACATGATGAATAAAGAATTACTTGTAGATCAATTTTCCCTGCGGATAACCCCATTAAGTATCAATCGATCGTTGATAACCGGGCTGGGGAAGTGCGCAATAAAAGTTATCGCCTCGCGACTTACCGGCTGTAATCTCGGTATCGTGTAGCCGAATAGTCGCACAAAGACTCCTGGCCAGACAAGTTCGGGTTTGAAGAACTGGGTATTACAAGAGATCGAGATTTTCAGAGATCTGGATGTTGCCAGATAAGTGCCAACATAGATCTAGGTTCAACTGATGAGCCACGACATGTGCGAGACATACCTATCATCACAGGGGAATTTTACGACGCTTTTACCCTTATTGGAAATGTGTTGCTAGGTTGTTTAGCGCGGTAAAATCACAGCGCGACTCACGTGCCTGTGTAGCCCAGGTGAGCACTGGGGTATTCATGGGATTCGGGAATGGTTATGGGAATAAGACTAGGAACACCAACTTTTCCCCACTTTTCCCCATTTCTTACTGAATTAGTAATGTGAAATGTTGCAAAAGTGCATTGAATAAGATTTTAGGTTCGTGAGGGTGGTCAGTCATTCAATAGGATTTCGATCAAGCTTTTAATCAGCGTGAACTTAGAGCAAACTTGGTGTTTCTACTATCTGGTTTAGTCATCTACACCCGAAACCCCACTAAGTCCATTTCTCAGCCCACCTGAGTCTCTTATACAATGCGTTTGATTCACGCTTAGTTATTTATTACACAAAAGCTCACGCAAGAACACCTCTTACATAAAGATTCAACAATTGAGGGTGCCAGATATTAGCCATAGCTCGAATGTGTAGGAACGTTACTAGGCGCCATGATCAATAATAGCATGATTCTAGCGGTTCGCATATTTTACATCAGGACAATCGTGATCTGAAAAACGGTTGTGTAGTAAATCATCGTCTCATCGATCGAACACAATCAGGTGGAGGGCTTCCCCATGGGAGACGCAATGTAATATACCATGCGCTGTATGGGACCAAACAATCCGGGGTTGGTAAGGATATACAGTTGATCCGGGGAAACACCATATATAAATATAGTGCGTGCCCAGTCGGAGAAATAGACGGAAGAACAGCTTCGATTTTTAGTGTAGAGACTCAATCAAGTGCGACAAATTTTCGCGGTGTCAATTGTATTCGGCAGAACACAACGCTGTCAACTAAATATAGGCGCACAAGCGGGCAAACTAAAAAAAATAAACACAAAACTGCTTTCTTGTGTTTGCAGAACAGACACTGGAATTTTTCTTGTAATCGCAGAACAGACACTGAAATGTTTTTGTCTGACTTACCCATTTGCTGCCCCTCATGCGACATAGCAGCATAAATCCGAAGCTGTGTTTCAAGTAAAGTTGTGACTAATAAAAGCGTCCTACCACTCAACGGCTTGCTGGTATTGGCGTATTGGGACCTTAACTGGGTGTTTCATGTTCCATAGCGGTGGCAAGGCTCAGTATCTGAAACCTTCTACGAGAGTATAGCAATGTATGTGATATGGTTATGGTACTGGGCGCATTTCAGATTGATCATTCGTAAGACACTTGATTACGACGACTGGCTGTAAGGCGCAAATCGAAGGAAAACCCCTCAAGCTAAGCCAAGTCGGGGGAATACACAATAGCACCCTTCAGTGTCCACACGCTATTCAGCCACGAATTGCCGCCGTGTTCACAAAAATAGGCACTGGCAAGATTTCATAAGGTGTACATGCTTGTTAATTAATGTTTGGAACCCTGTACTGTGAATAACATTGATGGTCCTCGTCCGTATTAAGCAGGCGTCAGCAAAAAAGAAGTTCTCAAAATGTATGCCTCCAGCAAAGCAACTTATGCAGACACGGGACTAAAATTATTATGCTTATTGCAGACATTCTGCTATCAACTGGTTGCTTTGGCATTTTGTTACTCCTCTTGCGCCCCACTTAGCATTTCGGTTTTTTATTCTATACGTAGCGACTATAAAGTTAGCGCCACGTCCTAGATAAGTCTTGCGATAACATCAAGTCAGGAATAAAATGAGTAAGCCAAATGACAACTCAAGCGAATCTTCGGCCCCTCTTAACAACTCCCACCACAACGAAGGGTTACTTCAGTCGTTCAACTCATCCATTGATAAAGGTGAAAACCATAAGGACTCCGATGCCTACTCAACATTATCGCAGTTGGAGCAAGCTCACAACAAGGATGTAGCCACTAACATCCTTTCTCAGTACTCGGAATCACTGGCCATGCAGATGGGACGCAACTACGCGGCCAAATACAACCTAGATACCGAGCTCTTTGCGCGCGCCGCAGCTGTTGCAAGATCGCCAAGCGAATTTAATTCGATGGAGTTTCTTTCGGAAGAAGAGAAAATCGGGCTCAATTTGGAGGCCACTAAGAGATGGCACATTCCCAAAATGTTGATGGCAGTAATTGCGTTGGGATCTATGGCGGCGGCAGTGCAAGGTATGGACGAATCTGTCATCAACGGAGCCACGTTGTTCTACCCCAAGGCTTTTAATGTGGACAAGATGGCCCAGCCCTCGCTTATCGAAGGTTTGGTCAACGGTGCCCCCTACCTCTGTTGCGGTGTCATAGCATGCTGGACGTCTGACTTTTGGAACAGAAATTTGGGAAGAAAGTGGACCATCTTCTTGGGCTGTTCCATCTCCGCAGCCACCTGTATCTGGCAAGGTTTCGTGAACACCTGGTGGCATTTGTTCATTGCGCGTTTCTTTTTGGGTTTCGGCGTTGGCATAAACTCCGCGACGGTTCCTGCGTATGCAGCCGAATGTGCGCCCAAGCACATCAGAGGCTCCCTTGTGATGATGTGGCAGTTTTTCACCGCCGTAGGTATCATGTTTGGATACGTGTCATCGCTTGCATTTTACCATGTGCCCAAAAAATCGTTCGGGACTGGCTTGAACTGGCGACTCATGTTGGGATCGGCATGTATTCCTGCTTTTATCGTGTTGGCGCAGGTTCCATTTGTGCCAGAATCGCCCAAATGGTTGATGGGTAAAGGCAGACACAAAGAATCGTATGAGTCCATGAAAATGTTGCGTGTCAATGCCATTTCGGCTGCAAGAGATACGTTTTATCAGTACGTGTTGCTTCAAGAAGAAAGATCGTTAGATTTGGGATTCTTTACAAAGGTTAAGGAGTTGTTCACCATTAGAAGAAATAGAAACGGTGCCATTGGTGCATGGATTGTTATGTTTATGCAACAATTTTGTGGTATTAATGTCATTGCATATTACTCGTCGACTATCTTCATTAAGTCGGGATTTACAGAAATCCAGGCGTTGATTGCTTCGTGGGGTTTTGGTATGCTTAATTTCGTGTTTGCAATTCCGGCATTCTTTACTATTGATAAGCTCGGCAGAAGATCATTGTTGTTGATAACTTTCCCATTGATGGCAATCTTTTTGATGATTGCTGGTCTTGGGTTCGTGATCAACGGCGAAACCAACAAGGAGGGAAGATTGGGCATGGTTATTTTGGGTATTTACTTGTTCACCTGTGTATACTCCTCGGGTGAAGGTCCAGTTCCGTATGCATTCTGTTCCGAGGCATATCCATTGTACATCAGAGATGTTGGTATGTCGTGGGCCACAGCAACAACGTGGTTTTTCAACTTCATCTTGGCTTTTATCACTCCAAAGATGATTGACTCATTCAAGGAAATCGGCACTTTCTTTTGGTATGCTGGGTGGAATGTCATTGGATTTTTCTTGGTATTGTGGTTCTTGCCAGAAACCAAGGGTCTCGCGTTGGAGGAGTTAGACGAGTTATTTGACGTCCCACTCATGACCAGAGCCAGGTTTCAAACTCAAGAATTTTGGATCGATATTCAAAACGGTCTCTTGCGTCGTAATGTAGATCCATTACCGGCATTAACAAAACACAGAATGGCCGTGACCAATCCTGAATGGAATGATAAGGCGCATGTGGACCATGTAGAATAAATATAGACTGTACAGTAGAATAAAAGGGTAGGTTTATATTGATTGTAAGTACTGTAGAGGTTGGCTGCGAAAAAAAAATGTCTGAGCCATCTTGGCCGTGCGTAATATTTTTAAAGTGCTCGTAAACAGCGGGGCGTTACTGGGGTAAAAATGGAGAAAAAAGGGTGTTGCGAACGCGGGCCCCTGCGCTCGAGAATGGTCATAACAAAAAAGGCTTGACATGCCACGCGTCTTTACAACCAGATCATACATCCGGCTGGAAGATGAGGATTGGTGTAATGCCGACGTTTGCCCCGAACACTAAAAGAAAAAATTCCCTGCGCTCCCCACACTCGATAGCTTTCCATACTGATAAAGTGTAAGCCTAGAAATCTGCCTTGCTCAGCCAACAATCTACCCCACTGATAAGAGCGTCCGCGCCCTAAACTTACGAGATACTCAGGGTCCCGAGCCTCCATCTCTTGCGCCAAGCCCGATTGATCCCCAAGATTGTACGCCCACGTACAGTAGACCATATATGACATGTACCATCTTCCTATTCCCAGTACCTGCGACTTCTCCCCCAATCTGTCCACACAAGGCTTCCGGTTTGGTACCCCACTTTCCAAACTTCAAAATAAGCTATACAAGAAAATACTTTTGTGTCTGCATAGACCTTCATCACCCAACCTCCCCATAAACTAACTCGGCAACTGCACAACATTTGTCCTTTGCTAGCCAGCTGCGACTATAAAGAGAGCCGCAAATCCTCCTTGCTGCCAGATTCTTTTTATAAACATCAACAATGAGCAGTCCTGAAAACACCGATCCATTAGCAGCAAACACGCCTGCTGCTGATGCTCAACATGCTCGCGACATTCAAGATGGATTATTCGAACATGGTTCCTCTACCTCTTCGTTTGACAACGCCGAAAAGAAGCCCAAAGACAACTCTGATTTAGAATCGGTCCACTCAAAAATCGCAGAAGCTGGCGGTGGTGAGAGAGGCAACATTCTTTCGCAGTACAGCGAAAAACAAGTGATGAATATGGGACGGCTTTACGCCAACAAACACGGGTTAGACGCCGACTTGTTTGCAAGAGCAGCTGCTCTTGCCAGAACTCCTGGCGAGTTCAACTCGATGCCTTTCCTTAGTGAAGAAGAGAAGGTTGGTTTGAACTTGGAAGCCACAAAAAAATGGCATGTTCCAGGCAAATTATTTGCAGTCATTGCTTTAGGTTCGATGGCTGCTGCTGTCCAAGGTATGGATGAATCTGTGATTAACGGTGCCACGTTGTTTTATCCTAAAGCCTTTGGTGTAGACAAATTGGCTGAGCCAGCTCTTATTGAAGGGTTGGTCAACGGTGCCCCATATCTTTGTAGTGGTGTGATTGCATGCTGGACGTCTGACGCCTGGAACAGGCGCTTGGGTAGAAAATGGACCATTTTTTGGACCTGTCTTATATCTGCAGCCACTTGTATCTGGCAAGGTTTCGTGAACACCTGGTGGCATTTGTTCATTGCCCGTTTCTTCTTGGGATTCGGAATTGGTGTCAAATCGGCCACTGTGCCTGCCTACGCTGCTGAGTGTACTCCAAAGCATATTAGAGGTTCGCTTGTGATGTTGTGGCAATTTTTCACTGCCGTGGGTATTATGTTTGGTTATGTGTCTTCACTTGCTTTCTACTATGTTCCCAACAAGTCTTTTGGGACCGGTTTGAACTGGAGGCTTATGTTGGGTTCCGCCTGTATCCCGGCCATTGTAGTGTTGTTGCAGGTTCCTTTCGTTCCTGAGTCTCCTAGATGGTTGATGGGTAAAGGGAGACATGTGGATGCCTTTGAAGCGTTATGTCAATTGCGTAGAGAGAGAATCGCAGCAGCCAGAGATTGTTTTTACCAGTACGTTTTGCTTCAAGAAGAAAGCGCTTACGATGTTCCTTTCTACAGAAAAATGATTGAATTATTCACTGTCAGAAGAAACAGAAACGGTGCCATTGGCGCTTGGATTGTTATGTTCATGCAGCAATTCTGTGGTATCAACGTCATTGCCTACTATTCTTCTACAATTTTCATCAAGTCTGGTTTCTCTGAAATCGATGCCTTGTTGGCATCATGGGGTTTCGGTATGATTAACTTTCTCTTTGCCATTCCTGCATTCTTTACTATTGACAAGCTCGGTAGAAGATCTTTGTTACTAATAACCTTCCCATTAATGGCCCTTTTTTTGTTGATTGCCGGGTTTGGATTTTTGATCAACCAGGACACAAACAGAGATGGAAGAGTTGGTATGATCACCGTGGGTATCTACTTGTTTGCTGCGGTCTATTCGTCTGGTGAAGGTCCCGTTCCGTTCACCTATTCCGCGGAAGCTTTCCCATTATACATTAGAGATGTGGGTATGTCGTGGGCCACCGCCACTTGTTGGTTCTTCAACTTTATTTTGGCCTTTTCGGTGCCTAAAATGATTGAGTCATTCAAGGAAGTTGGTACCTTTTGTTGGTATGCAGCCTGGAACATTGTAGGTTTCTTTTTGGTGTTGTGGTTATTGCCAGAAACCAAGAGTCTTACTTTGGAAGAATTGGACGATGTGTTTGCCGTCCCTGCTACCCAGCATGCCAAATGGCAGACTCAAAATGCCTGGTACAATATCCAAACCTATATTTTACGCCGTAACGTCACTCCTCCAACTCCATTATACGCACACCACAGGTTGGCCGTTACTAACCCCGAATGGAATGACAAGGCTGAATTTACCCATGTTGATTAGATAAATATGAGAAACTAAACGATTAATTACAATACATAATTTAGAATACCTATATTAAGCTTATGAAAAGCCAAACATTTAAATTAATATTCCATACTTACTAGAGCTACGGATTACCAGTGCTGGGATGTTTCGAAGTTTTAAGATCCAATTAAGACAAAGCTTGCACCTGTATAAGATAGTTTTGTCAAATAAAGATCAGGAGAATACCAGAATCAAGCATAAAGACCAATAAAGAGAGCACCGTTGACTTCGATAATGCAGAAAATCTGCAACATGCCGAGATCAGGCACCAGGTACAATGTTTTGGTACAGGCTAATAGTACGGATTAGACAACGGCTAAAAGCCATCGAGGCTCCCAATAGACTACTTATCTATGACTGCAGCAAAGAGAACAATTCTTATTTTGCACCCAAATATCGGACATTGCGAAAATGTGAAAATCAACCACCATGCAGAGTCTATTGATAGTGTAATCAAGACCATCCAAGCAAGCTTGTGACGCCCTCAGTGATACTCGGTAGGGCGGCAATCCGTATATCGTCGGCTTATCTTTATTACCCTCTCTTCACTCTTTTGAGTCTCGGTGCAGTGGCTTATACATGGCTTTTGCAAAGACCCTGAGTGTCTAGGAACTCCGGCAGCAACTAAACCATCTTTTCTGGCGCGTGTCCCAAACCATTTACCCAAGTACGCTTAACCCTATTGCTATCACTAAGCCCTGGTCGCCGATACGATTAGTTGCTACAAGCGGCGCTTTTTTGTCTGTCTGTTTGGTGCGGCGTGCATGTCTTTTGATAAGCCTCGCCAACCCTGAACTAGCCAGGCGGACTACTTCTGAAACACCAGACCCTGGCAAATAATGAACCCTGGCGAATACTATCTTCTCAGCTCTTTGTTACGTTTGTATTTTTGCTTGTTTGTTATTTGTATGTAATTAATACTAGATATCTCTATCTATACACAGTTTATTGTCAGTGCTTCAATATATGTAGTTCTCAGCTTGCTTACTTGATTGGTTTATCTCAAGAAGTCACGCAAGTAAGAGCCAAGTTTGTTGGCACCGTCCTCCAACGCATCCTTCAATACGTCCAAATCCTGGTTGGCATTGCCGGAGAACCTCGATGCAAACTCACGTGCACTGGACTCAAAGTCTCCGGCCGGACCGTTACTGGCGCCACGAGGACCGGCCGTTTCTTCTTCTCCAAAGTAAGATGACGAAGATATAGATTGGGCACCATTGAATGCTTGTAATTTGGTCTGGGCTTCCTTGGTGGCCTGCTCGTCAAAACGAGGTCCTCTTCCAAAGAACTCGTCGGACGAAATTCCCTTTTGCGATCCGTACTTGTTATTGACATCTCCAGTATACTTGATGTCCTTGTACTTCTTTTGGTTAGGGTTAGTGGTGATATTCTCACCGTTGGTCATGCCAAAACCCAATTTTTGGAACTGGACGGTGGTGCTGTGAAGGTTTGGTTGGGGCGAGGATTCGCTCGAGTCGCTGGTAGTTTCTTTCTTGACCGAAAGACTGGTTTTCTTGGGCGAAACAGCCGGTAAATTGGAAACTACTGGCTCTACTTCGGGGGTGTAACCCAACTTTTTGGCCTCTTCTGCCTCTCTCTTGGCCTTTTTCTCGATCTCGTCGAAATCAATCACTTCTTCGGACTTGTTGATCCGCTTGGCAGCCAACCGTGATGTTCTAGGCCCGTTTCCTTTGCCTGATAAGATGGATTTCTTGTCGGTTCCTAGTCTGGACGACGACGTTCTGGTGATAACAGGCTGCTTTTTCTTGATAGACAAGTCGTCAGTGCTGGCATTGGGCGTGATGTTCTTCGACAGCAATGGCGAAGGCGTGGAATTCACCGGTTTGGTCCAGTTGCTGAAGAAATCGTCACTTGATCCGGTGGCAGCAGGCGATTCGGAGCCGCCATCGGAGGCATCGTCCAAAACTACGGCGTCTGGGTGTTTTTCGGCGTCTCTAGCCGCCTTCTCCTTTAATTTCTCCTTGTACTTTTTTGCTACTGGCGATGTATACTTGGAGGTGGCGTCTACTCCGTTTTTGCTAATATATTGCAGGCCGCCGTTCTTAGTAAAAAAGTCCTTTGCTTGTTGATTTCCACCAAACTTGAAGTTTCTTAACTGAATACGTTGCCACAGGTCCAAGTTGGATGATTTGACAAACGAAATGTGGACTCCTAAGTTACGGTGGACTGACGAACACTCCAAGCAGAGCATGATCCCGAAAGGTATAGATGTCCATGTGGGGTTTTTGTTTGGACAATCAAAGCATACTTGGTTGGCCGGTTCTTTTTTTAACCGATCAAACACCTTTTTAGCTTCTTCTTTAGTAGCAAATGCGTCCGACATGTTGTTTGGTGGTTGGTGTTTTGGCGTTTCGCTGTTCGTTGAATATTGGTGGTGGTGCGGTCACGTGGAAGATAACGGATCAGTATAGAAGCACGTGATATGGAGCACGCGAGACTACATTGATTTGGAACAGCGAAGGTGGCAGAGACCGAGACAACGGCAGAAAGCTTAAAGTATAAGACATGATCCATGCAGGATTGACCGGAGTACAAGTACTCGCCTCTTGTACTCTACTTTTCCTGTTGTACTCTATTCCTCCTCTTGTACTCTACTCAGCTTTAATTACATTTTATGTTCTATTCATGTCTTTTCTATGTACACGGGATTAGTGGAATGGACGCGATCCTCCACGGGCAAACTCAACCACTTTCCAGCCGTCGGTTACTGAATTGTCGAACTCTTCAGGCACTCTGGTCAACACCATGGCATATGTGCTGAGCTGGATATGGTCCTCTGTACCAGCAGCAACCTCACCGGTCTTGGCAATACGGTACAAGTTGATTTCTTGGGCTCTGCAGCTCACCACCATCACCGGGGTGTCGTTGGGCTGGAGCATCTTGCACGTGACAATATCCACGCCTCTGATGTCCAAAATGCGACCGTCCGAAAACAAGCCCTGCTGGATGAACTGCTTGTTGTTGGCTTGCCAGACGTTAAACGGAGCTTCGCTGAGCCATTCCTTTAATACTTTATCGTCGTTCTTGATATAGGCGTCCAACAACTCAGGAACTATGTAGTTGGTCAATGTCTTTTGAAAGTCGGTCACTCTGAACGAAGGATCCATGAGCTTGAACTGCTTGATGACTTTGGCCTGTTCGGTTTCGGCAAAGAATCCTGTCACTTTTTCTACAATGGTTCTGACCAACGCGATCAAGCCGTTCTCTGATTCGTCCCACTTTTCCTTCAAGTACACGAATCCACGTCCTATGGGCGATTTCAACTTGTAGTCTTCCCATTTTTCACCCATGGTTGGGCCGCTGGCTTTGTGTTCAGTTGCCACCAATTCACCACCCGCATTTTCGTTTTCTTTGACTGGGCCCTGGAAGTTGTTTTTCAACTTACGCTCCAACTCTTTCCTTCTCAACTCTTCTCTCTGTTCTTTGGTAAGGAACCCTCCATAGGAGTTGGATGACCCATCGTCAATTACTTCCGACACATCCTTGTATACACGAGTTTGTCTGACTGGTTCAAATGCTTTGTCTGCAGCATTGGCACTCACTCTGACGGTCGTGCGTACACCATGTCCTACAGGCGAGTCCCAGGCCTTGACGGCGACGTCTCCTACGGCACCAGCGGTCTTCTTAACCACCTTTCCGGCGGCACTGGTCCCCTTCTGGGCTTTATCGTATGCTTCTTTTGCTTTCTTGAATGCGTCAGAGTCGGCCACTCTTCCAGTTTCGTCTTGTAAAGCCTTGACATTCTCTTTCAACTCGTTGGACTTTTTGACTTCTTGTCTGAAGGTCTCAAAGAAAACCTTGAGTGGCGATTGTGGAGGCTGGTCGCTGTGATTTCTGGCGCTCAGATGCAAGTTCTTGATCAAGTTACGGGCAGGGTTGGGCCCTTTTCTTGCTACGGACCTTAACATGGTTGATCAAAGGTGCCTTGACTTGGCCACTTTGTTGGCGGCTAAAAAAATAGTGAAAATTCAAAGTCGTTTTGGTATGCGCACTACCCAAAGTAGGATAATGATCCTACACCTGACAGCATTACATCGAGAGCTACTAGCTCAAGCCATCATACTTGTGATAAATTTGATAAGATATTAAATTGAGTAGTTTCTACTAGTACATAATCAACAAATATTTGTAGTATGTTAAGCATTAGTATAATATGCAACTTTTATTTTGATACTTTTGTCATTGAGCCTATTCTTTATTAGTACTGATCCTATATACACCACCTTTATAGTATGCATTCTTGTATTTTTATCTCCTCCACTTGTCCCAAACCCCGATAGTCTTTGCTGCGCACACAGCAGCGATCCCCACGACCGCACCATACTGAATATTGTTCAATATGCGCGCCTGTTGTTTCTCGATTGCAATGGCGGTGGAATACCGAATATCGTCCCGGAACGATACCATGGTGTAAAGAGGAATCCATCGAACGAACCTACCGTTTATATACCGGCCCAAAAAGGCATCGAGTCGTTTGCGGCCCAAGTACCACAAGCTTGTGACTTTGGAAGACATCTCGTGGTAGTTGTCTAAGGCCAACTTGCATATGGCATCCAAGTCGGCTTTTCTGGTTTGCGAATAGCTGCGAAATGCCAGCGAAACATCGCCGCCGTGTTCATCTATCAACTCCATCAAAACCCGCACGTCTTCAAACCCACAGTTCATGCCCTGGCCGTAGAACGGGACCATCGAGTGCGCGGCGTCCCCAAGCAAAATGGCCCGGCCATTCGAGCTGTGGTACGGATACACCAGCATCTGGAGAAGCGATCCGCGCGGATGTTCGTTGTAGACTTTAGTCAAGCGCGCCTCCCCAATAAGTCGGTACGCATCGGGAAAGTTGGTGGCAAAGAAGTCGCACCATTGAGCCGCGCTCTTAATGCTTTCAATCACTGACCAAGGACTAAAAAACGTACATGTAAACGAACCATCTTTGTTCGCCAACGCAATCAACATGTGATTACCGCGAGGCCATATGTGTAGATGGTTGGCGTCCAACGCAAAAGGCGCGCGCGCGTCGCTTGTGGGCGGGATGTAGAGCTCAAGATATTGCATGTCAATGTACTCCTGCGAGATATTCATTCTCGTGAACCGCTGCATTTGATTGCGGAACTGGCTGTGCGCGCCATCGGCGCCTACAATGTAGTCGAACTCAAACGTACGGGCCGCCCCCTTGTCGTCGATAAAGGTCATCTTAGGAGGCACGTCGTCGCCGCTCATTGACTTGTCAAATGACACCAACTTGTGGTTAAACAACACTTTGATGTCGCTGTGTTTGATTTCGTCGAGTAAGCACTCGTTGAGAAACGACCGGTCGATCGAATTGATCGCCTCGCCGAACAACCCGTAGAGCTGCGACTGCTGCGTTTCGCCCGAGTGGATCATGCGGCCTTTCATGGGAATGACATGTTCCAACACACGATTGGCCATTTCCTCGTCCACATACTTCAAGGCTCGGATTCCACGGGCACTAACCGCCAAGTTAATCGACCGAAGGTTGGTGTTGGAGGCCTTGTGAGGGTCCTCGCGGTACTCAAATAACGTCACCGAAAACCCTTTGGCGGCAAATGCCAATGCTGCCAAACATCCCACTAACCCTGCACCCACAATTCCCACGCCCTGCTGATGATATTCTCCAGTATCTTCCATCTCGGTTGCTGCTCAAGTCTGAATGAGATCATTTTTTTAGCCATCGCGCTTGACGAGCGTAATAGTAATCAAGTGTGAGTGTGAGTGTGCGCCACAACCGACTGCAAGAAAACAGGACCGGCTTATCTAGCACTCAAATTAGGTATAATTGTACTCATGAACTTTACTAGGCATCTGTGCTGAGCACTCTACATACTAGTTAGTCATTCAGTCAGATTACTAGAGTTAGACGGCTATTAGCACTCTATCTAGGCTATTTAAATTCCCTGCATTTGTACTTCTTAACTCTCACTCTGTGGATTGTCAGTCAATTCTCTACACCCACACTATTTTTATTACCTATCTTTCTTCCCATTCTTCCGATTACTTTAAGCTTACTCTCCGCTATACTTTGTGAATTTCTATAGCCATACTGCAAATTACCCAACTATTTTGATCAAGACATAAAAGATAATAAATATGGGATTGAATTCTTCGATGTTAAATTACCTAATCAATTGAACCAACATTCTATTGTCATCCAGAGTACATTTGCATTGTTACCTCACTTATTCCCCATCGAATCGCGCAAAATATTGAGGTATTGTAGGCATACCATGTAAATAACTATGGAAAATTATTAATTTATGTATACTAGTACAATAGTATCGTGATATTAACTCTATAAGTCTCATCGTTTGGAAGCTGACATTGAGTGTCAAAGACAGCCAATTTCCACTCATTGGCACAGTAATTCACTGCTACTTTCCTACTCTTCTACTCTTTACTTAAGTGCTCCTGGTTCTACGCTAACTCTCACCCTTCCTGTTTATTATCATCTACTCGGCTACTATACCTAGCCTTGCCCGCTTATCCTCCACCTTATTCCTAAGCTCTGTTATCTGGGCTTCCAACTCCGAATTCCTCTTTGAAAAATCCTTGTTGGCTTTAATGGTATTCTTCAAGTTTTCTTGCATGGTGAGGCTGTCGTATTTCTCTTGTAGCAGGTTCTGGAGTCTCACCAACACCTCATTCTGCGCCTGCGCCTCTGTGAGTCGTTGTTTGAACGACTCACTTTGCTCCAAGATCTCACTATGCGTGGTCTGGAGATTTTCAAGCTGATGGTTGATCTCGCCAACCTTGATATTCAATTCGTCATTAATCTCTCGTAAGTTGGTGAGTTCGTTGCCAATATTGTTGAGGGAGTTGGCATGCATAAGGTGGTACTCGTTTTCGTACTTGACGATCGAGGGTTGTGGCTCCAGCTCCAATACTTGGGTCCAGTTGATATCCAACGCAAATAACTGCTTTGAATTGACAAATTCATTCAACTCGTCGCCGTTGAGAGCCAAAATTCGGGCCTGCTGCTGTGAAAATACCCATACTATGAACCGTAAAATGAAGTCAAATCCTTCTACAACTACGAAGTCCAAAAGCTTCATTGACACCGCCGAATCCTCAATTTTCGTATCGAAGAAATTGAAAAGAATCTGCTTATAAATGTTGTGGAAGTTTATGCCCTGAACACTCATATGTTTGAAAGCTTCGCCCACCATACTTTCCAACGTCCGATTGATCTTGTAGTAAAATTCGTTTTTGATCAAGCTGACAAACAACTTGTTAAGCTTGAGAAGCAAAAATAATGTTTCCTGATCGTCCAAACCGGTCAAATTCTCAAGCAATTTCGAGATATGAATTACAAACGTGTTGGGAGGCAAATTTTCGGTGCTTGGATCCTCGACTTTGAAACTTGCTGAGCCTCCAACCACTTCATTGGTGTAGTAATTGAAGGTCCGAAGAATATCTTTCCAGTTTTCATCGAAATCAAGTCGCTCAATATAACTATCCTGGCTTCGACTATCAGCACCCGACTTGGCCCGCTTGATGAGATTGTTATAACTTTCCTTATTGTTGAACTTGTAGCGGATCTGCAACACTCTGGTGTAGACTAAAGCTCTCAAATTGTCTGGAATTCCAGTTACAATGTGGTTTTCGATCTCGTTCACTCGTTTCTGGGCCACGAACTGGCCGTAATCTTCAATTACAGAGACCCAGAATTGGTTATTGGGATCATCTTGGGTCACAACGGCGTCTACTTTCGCCTGAAGTGCTTCATTAGCATGTGGGTTGATTGTGAAAAGATCGGACGCTTCGTTCATTTGAGGCGACGAGTACGTTTCATGCTGGCGGATCATGGAGATTAGAGAGATGTCGCCGGAACATTCGTAAAAGCCATCCAGACTTTGAATTGCTGGTGCTGGCGACTCCACTACACCATCACTGATATTATCCATCCCTTGGGGAGACGTGCTAGCCGACTTCGTCATGATGTTTGTATCCTTTCTTTCTGCCGATTGATACAAAATAAGTCCGCGGGCACGTGACTGGGTGCAAAAAACCGTACATTACCAAACATGTCCTACACTCCTGTGTATCTATAGAACGAGAGGATTTTGGCTGGTTCTGCTGGTTATGTAGAGACATTACTCTGTAAATAAACGATGATCTAAAGTTTGAACAATTTAATGTTGATGTATGTATTGTGAATGGTACCGATTAATGCATGGGATCCGAATGAGCCGGCACATTTCTTACAGCTGAATTGGGCAGCACCACGTAATTTTACGAAGCACCTACTGCACTAGCCATTTCTTGGTGGTTCCTAGCGAGTATAAATAGTGGCTTCATTCTCCCCTGAATAATACCTAGCAAGTAGCTTAGCTCAATCTAGCTGACTAATGAGTGTAGAACCCAACCTATTCTATAAATTCTTATGCAATTTGTTATATAAGACATCAGCTTTGCGTATATAAATGTATTTGAATCTATAGCTGCAACGACTTGTTTGTATCATATCACTTGAATCGCGTATCTCCAAATGTAATACGGTACAAGTCTAACGATTATGAAGAAAGGTACTTGCCAGATCTGATAGAATTGGATTTTGTTTTGACGATCTGTCAAGCATGTTTTATAGTAAACTATTTATCTGTTAGCTTTTATATTCGGCATTCCCGGTGCCTCTAGTACCTTTCGATATCTTAAAATTGCTCAAAGCTTTTTTCGAATTAGGTTCAACTACCTATCTACTACTCAAAAGCAATCTATTTAGCTGGAATTCACGATCACTTTGACTAATCCATGAAAGACCCACTTAACTCTCATTTGTAGTACATGTAACAGAGCAAGAAAGGCAATTTTGACATAGTAATTATTGCCGAAAGCGATTATTAGTCTAGCTGTAGTCTAATGATAGTGCTCACTACCCTAGCACTTGTTAGCAGCGATGGTTATTTGGAACTCGTATGCTACGGGTTTTGTCAGTATCGTTGTGGTAATCTGGATATGCTATAGGATGCAATGGCTATATAAATATGCTAAATGGTGCTGAGAGGATAAAATGGCGCTGGATGGTGCTAAAAGGTGTCGAATTGCACCGAATGACATTGAGCTAGTCTTTAGCTCCATTGCTTTTATATAATCTTTCTGCGTTTTGATGGAGATCTCGGCGCCGGCGACGAGGGGTGACTCGGTCTTGATTGGCGGTCAAAGTCTTGCTTGGGACTATGAGAGTTTGGGCTTTTAAGGCTCCGAAATTCTTTGCTAAAATTATTTCGGGGCAACTGAGAACTTTGACCTCGGCTGATGCTCAACTGGTTGACTCCGTTTACACTTTGATTAATATCATCAGAGTCGTCAGTTTTAAAGTGGGATTTGGGCTCAAGTGGCTCGGCCAAGATCTCCTCGAATCCTTCACTGTTAGCGTGGAAAAATGAAGGAGATTCCGATCCAGAAGGTTGCTGGTGCTCAATGCGAAAAGGCTGGTCTTTGGGCCGCACAGGAACGTCTTTTTGCTGGAGTTTCTCTATGGTTTGAGCAAACTTGAGCCAGCTTTGCTTGACAGAAGCGTCGAGCAGCGTTGCTCCATTGATATCCTTGATCAAAGTTGAAATTGCGTCGACCTGTTCATGCGGCACCTCTACGTTTCTTTTGGAGAATGTTTCGTTCAACAAGTCTATCACGAGCTTCGACAAATGGTACCCTGCAAACTTGTGTCTCAAGCCTATATTTGTGAGTGTGGCCTTTGGATCTAGTGTTCGTATTGCTGTATCGGCAATTTCTTCAACAGGCACTTTATGGTCTTGTTCATTCTCGTTCATTTCGTTCTCTTTTCGTCCGATCTCTTTCACTTCAGTGTTTTTCCCTTCCGCTTCTTGGCATTCAATAACTTGAATATCGTCTTCTGAATCATCCTCAGGGGTCGTTTCTTGGCTCCCCAGTTTTGTTTCTGTTTGGCTCTGCTTTCCATGAAGCTCTTTCAAAATGCCCTTGAGCTGATTTCGCATCCCATTTCTTTCCTCGGCCAAAAACATCTTGCGGGTGGCATTCTTCAGGTATGAGCCTCGCCATATCTTTTCACACTCAGGTATGTTATTGAGCCACTTGCGGACATTGTAGATGACATGTATTCCACAGTCGTTGAAGTTGTTTTGCTTCGGAACTCGAGCTGACTGGACCCGTATCTGGGTCTTGGAAACCTCAATATCGTATTTGTCTTTGCAGTAGTCTATAATGAACTTTTTGAGTGGCCAGCTGATGTTTTTGTGCTTCTGGCTTAACGAATCAAGTACAAATATTTCTACAGTAGGCTTGGTTTTGGTGTTTTTGGGCTCGTCGTCTTCTTCGCTAGCTCCGTCCACAGTCTCTTCGTGTTCTGACCCGATATTGTCATCAGAAATATTAAACTTGTCGTACTTTTCTTGACTTTCAGAAAACAGCATGGCTTTTTGCAACTGTTGTGTCACCAAATCCTCGTGCTCAATCTTCTTCTCTTCCTTTTCCTTCTCTTCCTTTTCCTTCTCTTCCTTTTCCTTCTCTTTGAGCCCAGGCATTCCTCGTATTATACAGCAGTACCAATGAGCGTTCTCATTGATGGGCATCACAATATAAGGATACTTGAGCAAATCAAGCTTGCTCACCCACCGTCGAATATTAGCATAGTAATCTGGCTTTTCGGACGTTTGGGTGGTGACTAGCTTGGTAAAGAAAAAAGAGTTGAAGGCGTAGATCTCATTAGGGTCTATTAAATGCTTCTTGTGAGCGACATTATCAATTTCGTACTCAATAAAGAAGTCGATCACCGAGTCGTTGATCCAGTCGTTGTTGTACAATGTTTTGAAGTCAGAATAACCAATGGTAAACGATTTGTTGGAGCCAAACTTGTATTTGAGGTCGGGAGTGAACTCGCCGGGGGTTTCTCGCGGGGTCAAAATCAAGTCTTCGTGGAACTCTTCAATGCTGATGGGCATATTGGAGTCATTTCCTACAGTATTCTTACGAGACATTGACCGTGTGGCCCGGACTGATTCGAAAGGACTCGATAGACGTTCGGAGTTTTCTGTCTTTCGAGGTGAAACCCGCTGGAAATCGAGAACATGGCTGTTCTGAGCCTCTCTCTGGCTCCGTATCAGCTTCACGAGTCGGTCCAACTGGTCCTCGTCAATATTATCGTTCCAGCTAACGTCCCAGTATGTCTGGTTCTTGAAGTAGTCTCGCAAATACTGGTCTCTTCCGGTATGTTTACCCAAAATGAACCCTGCGGCGCCCTGGAGCTGAATGAATATAGAATACTCCGAGAAGTAGAACGCCGCGACTTGTTCTTTGCTCATTACTAAATTAGGAAGGATACGCTCGTTCGACGTCAAATAAATATATTTTTCCAGTGCTGATATCTGGAGATATAGCGCCTCAAATCGGTTGCTACGATACACCTTTTCGTTGTAGGTAATGGACCGAAGCTCGAGGTCTATTTTGCCAGGCTTGTCCAAATCGAGTCTACTTATGTTTGTAGATGATCCAGAAACGTCAGTACCCAACACCTCTTCACTAGTATCCTTCAGTTCACTAATATCTGCATTTTTATGGTCTTTCTCTTTGGTGTCTTTCTCTTTGGTGTCTTTGGTCATGGTGTCTACTTCTTGCCGTATAAGGCCAATTTCGCTGGTAAAGTCCAATTTGGGCGGGCTTTTGTCTTCGTCTGAGCTCGATGTTTCGTATCGAGATGAGGTTTCTGCCCTTTCCAACCGCTGGCGAAGCCATTGGGCCCTTTCGATCTCGCTGCTTTTGACTGGGCTGGAGGGGAGATCGGGCTTGGGTGTGAGGTTGCTGATGGGCCTAGCACCACCGCCCTGTTTCTTTCTGTTGATACTGAGAGAATTGAACGGCTTGTCTCGTAGACTAGGCCTATTACTCATCTTGGTATGCTGTGATCTGTTGCTTGTAAAATTTACTTTTTTGATGCGATCAGAGGAGAGAAGAGAAAACAAGAACCACGAAGAGACACCCATACTAAACACAAAGAGGGTAGATACATGAGAGTAGTGTTGGTGTGGTCTGTACGAGTAGGATATGTACTATATATATAAGTGTTCCGTTATTTTGTGAATACGTGTTTGTCCGTGTGCTGTAGTGAGTGTGAGATTGAGAATAACAAACAGTGGTTAGATCAAAAGTTAGAGAGAAGAGGTAAATTTTCTGCCACGAGTCATCGAGTCTTGTGCTCAAGCATACATCCTGGCACTTGTCTAGATCACACTGTTGCAGGGTATCATGTTTATAAAAAAGTCTCACTAAGCCCTTGAACTTAACAAAATGAAATAAGGATGAGACAATTGATATGGTACTTATGCTAGGCTATCACCGCGTCTCATGATACAAGGTTCCCACCAGCACTCACTGTAGAGAAAGTCATACTAAAAACTAGAATAGTTAACCCAAAGAATATAATTACATACCTAAATGGCTCTTTTTAGTTGGTAGCTGAACACCTGGAGCCACGCTAGTACAAATTCAATCACCAGCTTTGTGTAGTTCGATCGTCGGTCCACTGCATACTACTTTGTTCTCAATAAATTTACAAGTATTGTGGAGAAAAGCTGAGAATTCAGACAATTCCGCACCGTCAAATATTATTTATTCAATCGAGTACTAATTTTGGGCAGTATTGGGCAGTATTGGACGTGGATACGAGCCATGGGCTTAGATGTGTAAACATTTTATCTGCAATTAGTAGACTGGCTACCTAATACAAATAACTTTGATATAAATCAGCCAAGTACAAGGAACTTTTAGTCGTACTTCGGCATGACTAGACCACGGACATTTCGAATTTTCTTGAAAAATGGTTCCTTTTTCTCAATGCACTAGAGCGTCGACACCACAAGATCCATTCGTTCTCCATAAAATATCCTCTAATCGATATCTCTAGTTGTAATCAAGGATTTAGAGCCGATAGTTTTTTCGTTAAAAGACGTTTTATTAGTGCAGACTACTATACAACACGTCCGTCGAATTGACCTATGAGGCAGTGTACACTTCAGTAGTGAAGCTACAATAACACGTTGAAAAAAATCTGATTAAATCATTGCTCTATAGCATTGTTTCGTCTCAGCAAATCACCTTGCTGATGCCCGCGCTATCAAGCCCGGTTGCCTTTTCCTCCTGAAGGCATCCTGTCGCCTTTGCTTTTGCAACCATGTCGTGCGCGCAGGAAAGGTCACGTGATCCGCTCTGGTGGCGACTAGAAATTGACCACTCAATCAAATCACTGCTACACAACAGCATCGTTAATATGGTAAGTATAGAGTGATTAGAGATCGAATCATATAGTTGTGCCGATTATGCACGCTTGAATAACCTAACAGACACTAACTTTTCAGGGTCAAGGTCCATCTGGAATGCCGGGAGGCGACAACTTGAACAAGAAGAAAGATGACAAGAAGAAAGAAAAGCCAAAGTACGAACCACCTGTAGAATCAAAGTTCGGTAAGAAGAGAAGAAAGGGGCCAGATACCGCTGTCAAATTGCCTGCTGTGTACCCAAACACAAGATGTAAACTCAAGTTGTTGAAGTTGGAAAGAATCAAGGACCACTTGTTATTGGAAGAGGAATATGTGACCAACCAAGAAGCATTCCAGCCCACAGAAGCCAAGCAAGTTGAAGAACGTGAAAAGGTGGATGAATTGAGAGGATATCCTATGTCAATTGGGACCTTGGAAGAGATAATTGACGACGACCATGCCATTGTCTCCAGCACAACCGGATCCGAATATTACGTAGGAATCATGTCGTTTGTCGACAAGGGGTTATTGGAACCGGGCTGCTCTGTCTTGTTGCATCATAAAACCGTTTCTGTGGTGGGTGTGTTGCAAGACGACGCCGATCCAATGGTGTCTGTGATGAAATTAGACAAGTCGCCTACAGAAACATATGCCGATATCGGAGGATTGGAGTCGCAAATCCAAGAAATCAAAGAAGCGGTCGAGTTGCCGTTGTCACATCCCGAATTATACGAAGAAATGGGTATCAAACCACCCAAGGGTGTTATATTATATGGTGCTCCAGGTACCGGTAAAACATTGTTGGCCAAAGCTGTTGCCAACCAAACGAGTGCCACATTCTTGAGAATAGTGGGATCTGAGTTGATCCAAAAGTATTTGGGTGACGGGCCAAGATTGTGTAGACAGATTTTCCAAATTGCAGCCGAACATGCACCCTCGATTGTGTTTATTGATGAGATCGATGCCATCGGTAGTAAAAGATACGAGTCCAGTTCGGGGGGTGAAAGAGAAATCCAAAGAACCATGTTGGAGCTTTTGAACCAATTGGATGGTTTCGACGACAGAGGAGACATTAAAGTGATAATGGCCACCAACAAAATCGAATCGTTGGATCCGGCCTTGATCAGACCCGGTAGAATTGATCGTAAGATTCTATTCGAACATCCAGATTCCAACACCAAGAAGAAGATCTTGACCATTCACACATCGAAAATGAGTTTGGCTGACGATGTCAATTTAGAAGAATTGGTCACCTCAAAAGATGAATTGTCCGGAGCCGACATAAAGGCCATGTGTACTGAAGCTGGTTTGTTGGCATTGAGAGAAAGAAGAATGCAAGTGAAGGCGGAAGATTTCAAACAGGCAAAGGAAAGAGTTCTTAAGAACAAGGTGGAAGAGAATCTTGAAGGTTTGTACTTGTAATCATAAGAATTAATTATAAAATTCATTAGACTTGATGTAGAGGAATTGTAGTTTCATAAATTTATAGACCCAAAGGCTCAGTGTCGTTTGTAGAGACCAGAGGCTCAAGTCTCGTTTGTAGAGACCCAGAGGCTCAAGTTCAGTACGAGTTTGAGTTCCTTACAATTTAACAGACCCTGGGGCTCATGTTTCGGTTTAAGTCGTGAAAACTTGGTTCTTAAGCCTGGTCTCGTGGATCATTCCCTTAAAATCCATTTTCGGATCAAAAGCGCTTAACGATCATACACTGCTAGTACGTGACTAATCTGAGGTATTTTTGATAAATTTAAGGAATGGGCATGAAGCCCTTAACATTCCTAAGCAACGTTTTGACTACAAACTTTATACTACAATTGGCACAGCTGTCAAACGTGAATTACATTTTTGTAAATCAAGAACTGTCACTTAGCCTGCTAAGCCCAGCATGTATTTAAAATTATCGGAATGGTGACCGATCTAATCATGCTTTTGCTTCTTGGCTGACGGAGCTTCGTCATCCAGACCAGATTCGTGCGGGTTTTCGATATCGGCTTTGGTCTCAATCTTCAACTCGTGTTCGCACTCTCTCACGGGCAATTGGGGAATTTTGGCGACTGACTGCTCCTTCACTCGTAAAACGATCGTATCTTTAAAAGAAACCTGTTTACGACATAGAGGACAAAGCCCAATACCTCTACGACCTCTTACTTGACCTCTGGCATGTGAGCTAGATATGCTTTGCAGAATGCATTCGAGGCAAAATATATGGCCACAAGAAGTGGTGGTGGCCTTTGAGATTTCATCAAAGCAAATCGGACATTGTATATCAGCGAACCTTTTGGCTTGCGCAGGCGCCAGCAGGGCTGATTGCACAGGGTTATCCAAAAGTTGCTGAGTCTGTTTCCTGAACTCGACAATCTCTATCTCATCATCTCGTTCCTCATCTTCAGACAGTATGCTTATGATGTAATCAGGTGTATCCATACGTAAGATGAGTAAAACTAATCAACCTTGCCACTGGTTTTAATGATCTGAGGGAAGTGTGCATATAGAGCGAGCGCAAAAATTGTAGGGGGACGACAGTAGCCCTGGCTAAAATAGACGTATCTACAAAAAGAAAAAGTTCAGTTCGTGAATATACTAGTAGCCAGGCTTTAATTGTGGATCAGCCTTATGTATGAAACCAGTCCAGTAGAATGCGACGGTTGCCCAGACGAACATAATAGAATATCTAAGTATACGTAACATTCCGATACCGAAGTCGTACGTGTTTACGATCCGCAGAAAATAGGGTAAATTTGTACTTCATTTTTTGGCTGTGAAATTGACAGCTTCGGGCTTGCTGGATCCGCTTATCACATTCATCTGAATGATATAAAGGATCTTGGCGAGTCATCGACACTTGTCACCGGTGTGCTGTGACACGCGCCTGGAATACCCCTTGGACATCTCTTTTTTCTTTTAATCTTTTCTTTTGACTCTCATCCCGATATCCCGTATACCAACAACGATTACCCAATGAAGTAATAGCCGGATGATATCATAAGCAGTTTGTTGAAAGTGACACAAAACGCTATGACGTAATGGCCTCGCCCAAAGCAGACACACGTGAGAGTAAAGCCAACACAAACACACCACTCGTAAGGTTTCCAACCATCCGAGCCATATCCTACATTGATTATGACGTAGAGGTGAAGGCTGAACGTGGTATTGTGGATGGTTAGACTGGGTCCGAATTCAAGTCTAGATTATAGGTCCCGAATGCCTCCGAACCGAGTGATTCGTCTCCTGGTCTTATTTCGTTTGGGCTAACTTCAGCAACCAAAGGTTGGTATCACCGACTGACCTTCCGACTGCAAAGATCACACCCACTAGCCATCCCCCTCGCCCCTAGGCCGGATGTTCAGGTTATATCTGTCCTGCATCCACCCACTATTATTCAAAAGGAACGACTACGTAATTACACATTGCTTTTTTTTTACTTAAATGTGCGCGATGAACAATGCAGCTTACATGCAGGTTCTCGATAGCCTGTTTCTTATGGTATAGTACTGTAGTTGCAACTCCACGAGCATCAAGCATTTCCAGATATATAAGGGGCATGATCCGCCATTTTAAATCGCATTTTTGTTTCATTAATACACTATCATAGCATATTATAATCTCAACCATGACTGTCCAAAAACAACCAGCTGTCTTTTACGTTAACGCCGCCTTATTCGACTGTGACGGAACCTTGGTCAACTCAACTGGTGCTATCTCCGAATTTTGGAGAGATTTCGGAAAAACCAGACCTCACGTCAACCCAGATGAAATCATCAGAACCTCTCACGGATGTCGTACTTTTGATGTTATCGCCAAGTGGTCCCCAGAAGACGCTATTCCACACCAAGTCACCGAATGGGAAGGTTCAATTCCAGACTCTTTTGGACAATACGCCAAGCCAATTCCTGGCGCTGTTGAATTAGTCAAATCTTTTGACAAATTTTCCAAAGAAGAAACTCACGATGGAAAGCAAAAATGGGCTATTGTCACCTCTGGTACTTTACCATTAGCAACCAAGTGGTTGAAATTGTTGACCATCGAAGAGCCAGACTGCTTCATCACTGCCGAAAAGGTCACTAAAGGTAAGCCTCACCCACAAGGTTACCAATCTGCTAGAAACACCTTAGGCTGTGAAGCCTCCCACAAGAAGGTCGTCGTGTTCGAAGATGCCCCTGCTGGTATCACTGCCGGTAAAGGTGCAGGCGCCTTTATTGTGGGAATTTGCTCCACCTACGACCCAGAAAAGGTCAGAAAATCGGGTGCTGACATTGTTGTTGACGACTTGACTTCATTCAAGATTGAATCTTACAATCCTGAAACCGAAGAGTTTAAGGTTGTTGTGAGCGACTACCACTACGCCAACGACGAATTCTTACAAGCTGTCTGATTTATTTATGTGATTATAGAGTATGTATATTAGAAGATAAATATTAGAGAAAATTAATTAGTACACTTGTAAACTTGATGTCTTGAAAAATTTACGTGAGATCCAGTGAGATCCTGCGGCTAGTGGTTATAACGGTCGGTGGTTCTGGGCCAAGGCCAAGGCCGGTATTATCGTGTCACGGGATGAGCTATTCTTGCGATTACATAAGCGGGTACCAACCGGAAGCCTTCTGCCCTAGATGGTCCGACTAACAGTTGTGATAGACTAAAGGCATTGTACTAGACTGATAGGCTTGGTCCGGTCTTCCCTTCAAGCTGTTTATCTCATTTAATCTAGATGCATGTAAAAAGAAATTATATCCGACGTTATTAATGCGATATGCGAGTCCTATCGATACATACCACTTTTTTACGAAGTGGGCAATGCTGATGGTGGGTCGCGCTGAGTCAGCTCGCACCACGGCGCCTGTAATGATGCTTCAAAGTTGAAACAGTCAAAGGCAGTGCAATTAAGGTTGAGCCATACAGCATGCTGCAAGGTTGAGCCTATTAGCATACTGCAATGCCGGGACATTGCGCAGCAGATGCCACTCAAATCTTTGATGCAGTAAGAGTGCTCTGTAGCATCGCCCATAGTCATTCCATAACTCACTCTATAGTTCACTCTATAGTTCACTCTGTTGTTCACTCTGTTGTTCAGGCTCTGGCTCTTCGGCCATGGCCTGCACACAAAAGTCTTCTCACGTGCGCGAGATGCCATCTTGAAATTTTTCAGTTCTCCGTACTATCAACCTAAACCATCCAAGATGAACGGCTCGACACCAGCATTCGAGGAGCTGTACCCGCTTCTCACCCTTCCAAGGATCCCTGATTTAGATCTTTCAAAGAAAGTGATTATTCCAAGCATCAGTTCCATCGATTCCACCATTATCGACATTGGAATTTCCAAGTCCATCATATCCAGCTACATCATAAAGCCAACACCCAAGTTAATATGGTCATATGCATTGAGTCCTACCAGCACATTGGAATGCATGGATGTTATAGAACAACCTAGTGGCGTAAAAGTGTATGCTATAGGTATATCTGACCGCAAAAAGCATAAATTAATCGTGTTGGAGCGCAACGGCACTACCACGAATGATGATCAAAACGGTGTTGATGCAAATAGTAATGTTCAGGTGCACGAGCTCAAGGTCTCGCATCGTATCAAGGGTGTCAAACTCTTCAACAACGGTTCGATCATTGTGGTTATCTATGAAAACGGAAACATCGAAGTGATAAGTAAGTCTGAACTGGAAGAGCTGGGCGAAACTGTTTTGACCAGGTCAAAACATTCGTATAGCCAAGCCAACAGCGGATCAGAAAAGTTAGTATTCCATGAATTCATAAATGATATCGAAATAAGTAACTCCATTCAGGCAGGAGGTAATAAAGAGCTCTTGCTCTTGGTGTTCAACCACAGCGATCATGTCACCTATAAATTATACTCACTCAATTTCCAAACCAGCTTGTTCGAGATAAACTCGCTGGTTGTATCGAAAACGGCACCTAAGTCTACAAAATTGAGTTTCGCCTATAATTCGGGTCACTTATACCAATTGGAAGGTGCCACGGGCGATATCCATGCTATATCTATAGCCAATTTTAAGAAACTCAGCACCACTAATGTCGCATCATTGGTCGATGATCAAGCTTTACCTGTCACCTTGTACTCGCCATCTCCTGAACGTCTTGTGCTTTCTAACGGTAGCAAGATCCACCTTATCAATGTGAAACTCGAGAGTTTATTGGCTACGTTCGAATCAGAGACTGCAGCCAATCCCGACGTGACCTTAGTAAATCAAATAGTCAAAGTAAAGGGTAATTCGTTGAGAACATCCAGATCGATGCTCTGTTACTTGAACTCCAAAACAAAAGAAAACAACGTCGATTTAAACGTGGTCAATGTTAATGTTGGCTTAAACAAGTTGAGCGAGTGCTTGGGCAAAAAAATACCCCTGAAAGCGTCCGACACTGTCAAGCAGCCATTCCAAGGCTTGCCTAATTTACTCAACGAAAACTTTTCACAGCAACTCCAGAATTTAACACTAGAACTTAACCAGGTTTACAAGACTCTTGGTGATGCCCGTGATGCCAATGATCTCAACAAGTGGGAGAGAATACTTGTCCCATACTTAAAAATGGAATCTTGGGACTCCATCAAGGCGAGTTTGAGCAAGAAAAGCGCTTCCAAAAAGAACTATAACTTCCAAGAGTTTGACATTGAAAACGATAGAACGGTTGATTGTAACTTTATCAATGAGATATTGTCGCTCATTTTCGACATTGACCCAGAACTGAACCAGGTCTCGTTCAAGAGTCATGAGTTCATTCCCGAATTCACCTTGATCTACCTTTTGACCAATCCTATCTTCCCTGCCGAATACACCAACGGGTTA